>JAODAL010004641.1:0-153547 GCA_025379985.1 Phyllomedusa bahiana
AACCGACTTTTTTGTCGGGCTTTGGAAAACACGTGGAATTCCACCCCCCACTTTTCCCAGCGAAATTTTGGCCCGCAGCGAAATGCCCTTTTTCGCACTTCGGGGTGACACTTGGCCCGAAAAAACGCGGTGCGGAAAACCTCGGGGGGGTTTGGGAGGCAGGTTTAAAAGAGCTCTGCACCATCCCCCTTGGGCCCGTTTTGAAGAAGCCAAACCAAAAAGGTCAGTGCGGACAATGCCCCGTCAGCATGACCATTATGGTGATTTTAGTTTGGAAAAGACGTTGGACACTTGAAAAAACAGTCCCCAGCGCCGGGGAGGAGACAGACCCAAAATGGCCCGGGCACGGAGCCTTTCTCTTTCCTCGAAACCAAAAAATCCCCACAGTTTTTTCAATTTTTTTTTGGGCTTTTATTAGGCAGTGGTTCGGGGTCCGGGGGTAGTGGAAGGCAGGGTTATCAAATTTCAGGGGCCCCTCATCTGAGGCAAATCAGGGCTGTGTTGAAGCTGTGCCGGAGGAAAACAGAGGAGGAGATTTGGGGGGTATTCCTAGGGCACCGACCCTTACCCATGTCCCTCCTTGGAAAGAGGTTGGCACGAATTTGAGGTGGAGGAGGAAGATGAGGGAAGGGTTTAAGTTTGCTAGTGCCCCCCGACCCGAGGTTTTTGGGGAAAAAAAAGGTCCCTCTTCAATGAGTGTTGGAAAGCTCCATTTTTCCTCCAACATGATCCCCGCATTTTTGGGGGCCCTCAAAATGAACAACAGGGTTTCTGGGTGGCCACCCCCCTGGAACCCCGGTAAAAAAACAAAAAACCCCAGCACTTTCCTTCCAACCCCCCAAAAAGAGGTAAAATGAAGGGAAAAGGAGGAGGTTGCTGATTTATTAACTGGAAGGGCCCTCTGTTGCGTTTTGCTTCCGTTTTCAAATGTTTACGGGTGGAACAAAGTCAGCGACGTGACAGAGTTTGAGTGCCCAAATAGCCGTTAGCCCCGGGGGAACCGCAGAAACGCAGGTGGGGTGGGGAGAAAGCCTAATGGGGGGTTTTTTGGAAAACCCCTTTCAATCTTTTAATTTACCACCCCACCAACGCATGCAATGCGGGCAAAACATTTCAACCCCAAAAAGAGAGAACCCTCTTTTAAGATTTATGGTGCCACGACTATCTGCGTCTCTCCCGATGTTTTTGTATGTGTTCCCGACCCAAAAGACTTTTTTGGGTTTTCCCCAAAATGGGAAAGAATGGCCCGAGGGTCGCTGCCCGCCCATAGAGGGGGTTTTCCTGCCAGCAGCCGAGTGTTCATATCTGGAGCGGACCTTGCAGCACAGCTGGAGGAGCATTAACGACAAACGCATTCCGGCTTTTCACAGATATTGTGGATCGTGTTGACTTTATCAAAGATGTAATCACAATTTTTAACAGTGGCTGAGAAGTCATTTTTATATTTTTTGGGGTCGTGTTGCTTTGAAAATGCAGAATACTACAGGTTCCTATTGTAATAAAATGTTGTTTCTACAGACTTTTGTTCTTCACATTGTCAAAGTGGCCTCAAGGAGTCATCTGTTTTGAATTTTTGGGGGCATTTTACTGTTGAAATGCAGCTAGACTACAGGTTCTATTGTAAAAAAAATTGGTTTCTAACAGACAAGTTGTTCTTCACAATTGTTAGAGTGGTCAAAGGGTCATGTTTTGAATTTTTGGGAGCATTTTGCTGTGCATGAAGCTATACTTACAGGTCCTTTTATAAAAAAATGTTGTTTCTAAACAGACATTTGTTCTTCCACATTTTCAAAAGTGGCTCATGGTCATGTTTGAATTTTTGCGAGGGCATTTTGCATGTTGAAATGCAGCTAGACTACAGGTCCTATTGTAAAAAATGTGGTTTCTAAACAGACATTTGTTCTTCACAATTGTCAAGAGTGGCTACAAGGGTGATGGTGCTGTCAGAAACAGGAATAGGTAGGACACTGGTTATGGAACACATTTTGCCAAATGACTTGTTTTTTTTGCAATATCTTGAACATAGTGGCAATCCATGTATTATACAAACCCATTTAATACAATAAAAAAAAAAGAGAAACAAAGGACGTGGTGGGATTCATCCTATTTTAAAAATGTGTTTTCTAGAATTAAACTACTATAAATTGCTGTACAAAATAGCTGGTACAATATTCCTTGAATTTGTAAAGGGAGGTACGGGAAGACTTTGACAGATAGTGGGTTATTCAGAGGACATGGCAGTATGGGAGCACGGGACAGAGAACAAAATACAGAGACAATTTTCTCCAGGCACGTTGAGAAAAATGAGAAAAAGAATGCCAAGATTAAAGGGGCACCTGGGTGGAAAACAGGAAACGTCAACCACAAGCATTTCCCAAGTGAAGCTCAATTTGTCCTGCACTCATACGGAGGGACAAGCGCTACCCAGGTCTTGATGTGTACTGAGGAAGCTGGTGGTCTTACCTCACACTTCTGCTTCCGCACTCTGCTTCATCACGGACTGGGGGGTTTTTTTTTTGTTTGCTGCGTCAGTCATAAGGATTTTACCGTTGTGTTAATAGGAATGACGGACGCCAGCATGGGCTCTCACCGCACCACACTGTAAATCCGGCCGGCAGCTGAACCTGCATGTTAATAGAATGACAGACGCTAGCTGGGCTCTCACCGCATCCCTGTAAGTTGGCCCTGGCAGCTGAGGACCTCCGTGTTAACAGATGGCTGACGGAAGCACGGGCTCTCACCGTTAGGGGCAATCAGGAGAGCTTACACTTACAGCCATTGAGCTGTAAGTGTGGCTTTGTAGTTTTTTGGCAATCAGGAGAGCTTCAGATTTCTCTAAAAAATCTGATTTTGAAAAAGGTGATTTCTGTGAGGTTAAGTAGTGTCAAAAAAGGGCTCCAGGCTGGACAAAATGAACTATTTGAGGCTTTTAAAATTTTATGGGGGTGGAGTAACTATGATTAGTTCGCATTCATTTTGATCTCCAGGGGGGTCTTGTCCCTAATCACTGAAGAAGGATTGGAGGAAAATTGAAACCATTGAATGAATGGATGAAATCAATCTCAGAAGCCAGAGAGGGCAAATGTCTTCTCAACTAAGAAGTGTTTTGGGGATTGATTAGGACATTTTTTATTACTTATGGGTGGGCGGACAAATTAACAATCTACACGTGTAAAAATACCTTTAAAACTGCAGGGAGGGGTGTTGTATGTAGTATGTTGTTATCACACTTGAAAAAAAAAGCAAAAATGATAATAATAGTAAAAACTATAAATAAAACTTCCCTAAATTTATTCTGGTAAACAAATGTCAGTTACCAAAAAAATATACTAAATGACAGTCACTGTACAAAATAGCATAGTGCCAACTTTGTTGATCTGTTGTTCAAAAAAGGTTTAGGGTTATTGCTGTGGTACAGGACAGTATGTCAATGTCCAGTGAAAACTGAATATGGTGGTTTTGAAAGACTCCTTTTTCCGGCACTTTTAAATTGATGGGCCGGTCATTACAGGTTTGGGGCCATGCTGGAGGCCGTGGCTCAGGACAGGGATAGTCGATTCCAGTGAAAGCTAAAATATGGTGGTTAAAAGACTCCCTTTTCCGTACTTTTTAATCTGGGGTCATGCGATTTGGGGCTCATGCTGTGGCCCTGGAAATGTATAGTCAATGTCCAGTGAACTAAAATGTGGTTTGATTGAAAGACTCGTTTTCCGGCACTTTTTAAAAATCTTGTGGGTCATGCAGGTTTGGGGCTCATGAATGTGGCCCAGGACAGGTATAGTCAAGCTCCAGTGAAACTAAAATGGTGGTTCAAAGACTCCTTTTCCGGCACTTTTTAATCTGGGGGTCATGGAGGGTTTGGGGCTCATGCTGTGGCCCAGGGACATGTATGTCAGATGTCCAGTGAATAAAATGTGGTTGAAAGACTCCTTTTTCTTGCACTTTTTTAATCTGGGTCATGCAAGGTGTTTGGGTCATGCTGTGGCCCAGGACAGGTATAGTCAATGTCCAGTGAAACTAAAATGGTGGTTGAAAGACTCCTTTTTCCGGCACCTTTTTAATTGGGGGTCATGAGGTTTGGGGCTCATGCTGTGCCCAGGACAGGTTATAGTCAATGTCAGTGAAAACTAAAAATGGGGTTCAAAGACTCCTTTTCGGCACTTTTTAATCTGTGGGTCTGACAGGTTTAATGGTCATTTCTCGGTACAGGAAAGATATAGTCATTGTCCAGTTCAACTATAATGGTGGTTCAAATACTCCTTTTATCAGGCTCTTTTTAATATGTGGTCAGACAGGTTTAATGGTCATACTGTGGTACAGGACAGATATAGTCAATGGCACTTTTTAATTTGTGGGTGATGCAGTTTTAAGGGTCATGCTGTGGTAAAAGACAGGTATAGTGAATTGGTGTGTGACTTTTTTTTCTGATGGCTTTTCATAACCTAAGTGTGTTTAACTAAGATGTAGCACGTATATCCATTTTTTTGACTGTTGTGGATGTTAATTCCGCTTCTCCTGACCATATTTGGGTGTAAGAATGAAGGTGTTGTTCTCTACCATAGACTTTAATGGTCATCTGCGATATTCTGATTATCGACTATCGGAAATCGTCTTGATAATTGCCAATATCGACTATCGACCCGATGACGATAGTCAACGTAATCGCTCATCACTATCTGTGTCATTTGTGGAGAAACTTAATGTGAACCCTATTGGATTGAGGTTCACGTATGAGATAGGAAAGGACATGTTATGTTTTTTGGACATTAATATCAAGCTGGGACCTAATGGAAGAATTGAAACAATGGCCTATAGAAAACCAACGGCAGGTAACAGCCTTCTGCAGTGGAGCAGCGCCCATCCCTATCCCTTGATAAAAGGTATCCCTAAGGGACAGTTCACAAGAATACGTAGGAACTGTTCCTCTCTGGAGTCCTTTAAGAGAGAGGCAGATGACCTTACATCAAGATTCCTTGAAAGGGGTTATCCCAGAACGGTACTAAGGGAGGCATATAAACAAGCTCTACCTACTGACCGTAACGAGTTGTTAAAGATAAGAATTAGAGAAAGTATGAATAAGTTGAGGATAATTGGGACCTATGATGTGGCAGCTGGGGAGGTGAAAAGAATTTTGGAAACGTTTTGGCCAATTCTCTTGCAGGATGCCAGTACTGCAGAACTTATAGATGAACGTCCGATAATAACATACAGAAGGTGGAAAAACTTAAGGGACAGACTGGTGCATATCCACTTTGTCCCGCCCCGTAGAGTCAAGGACATGGCTTGATACACCGATTTGCGGGATGTATAAATGTGGTTCCTGTAAAGCATGTAAATATGTGAAAGTTAGCAAGGGGTTTGTTGATGCTAAAGGACGACTGTACAGATTGAATACGTTCACAAATTGTAAATCTAGGGGTGTGATTTATGGATGCACATGCTCATGTCCATTGATGTATGTGGGGAAGACCTCGAGGGATGTAGACGGAGAATTTTGGAGCACATTGGTGATGTGGAACATGGACGGGACACACCAGTGGCTATTGGAAGTGGTTAATCCAGGCCCTAGAAGGGGCGATTTTGAAAGAAAAATCCTACAACGAGAGACCTTTTGGATCTATCAGTTGAGAACATTAAAGCCAGGGGGCCTAAATGAGAATATGTCATTTATTCCATTTATTTAAATATCTGTGGTATCAATATTTTTGTATCGTTGTTTTTCCCACTAAGATTCTTCTTTGAGATTTTTATGATGTTTGCATATATGTATATTAAACAACTAGCTACTTGCAAGGATCGTGGTAATTAATCTCCTGGTTTAGTGCCAATTTAGTGGTGGGGTGGTGTGTAGCTAATGGTCGCATTGATGGAGACCGGCTTCTATGGTTCTGGTGACTGTGTGATGTGGGGGGAGCATGAAGTGATCTGCCATAATGATAGATATCAGCCTTTATGGTTCCTATTATTATGTGATTCTATCATTGGTATACCTGTTCAAGTATTTGTACCTCTATAACCAGTATGCGGTGGGATCCGTGTATGGTCTTACATCTATGCGTGGCGTGCCAGAAATACCGCATATGTATTCCTGAATGACAATCTGTTTACTACTCGTCACTAGAACACTAGTCAGTGGCGCCGCGCAAGCGCAACTATGTCTATTTTGACCGCGGGAGTGACATGAATACGGCGCATGCGCAGTTGGTTCCGGGTAATCCCGGAAGTATGTGCCATAATAGCGGGTTTACATCTAGAGGCGCGGCGCAGGCGCAGTGATATATTTCTGACCGCGGCGTTTACAAGAGCTCAGCGCATAGGTGATTGGTGCCGGGGATTCCCGGAAGTGTTTGTTGTGACGCGGCTAGAGACTGGGGGCGGTGACCCCTTGGCGTCTGGAAATAATCAATGCCACGGTTCTTGATATATCTATTTAAGGTAGCGACTTCCATGTATCTGGAAACCCTTTCCACTATCTGGGACTCAAGGGACCTGCTATCAGTCATCTTGGATACGCAAGTATTTGCTCTGTATCGTTATCTTCTATCTTGCTGGTTATCAATGTACGTGTATGGAATTATTCTATTGGCCCTGATGAACCCTCTTATTAGTTAGGCGAAACCGCGTTGGTCTTTGGTAGTCTTTTTCAGAAAGGGGGTTACATATCATAAAAACCTCTTTCCACGTACTTGTTTAGAAAAGGTTTTACTGGCTGTTGTAATTATTAATCTATCTAGACCTCTACAACTAGATTTGGTATATATTGTGAAGAGGGATTGATAGTGAAGCATAGGTTTCGGGTAGGGGCACCCTTATTGGGGCGAATACCCTACATGCTTTTTGGTATAGGTTAGGGTTACTTAGTTGTTTCTTTAGGGTCTTAGTAGGGTTAGTGTATATATAGTTTTTATAGAGTTATAATAAAAGTTAATTTTTATGCATCTAGCTGCTTAGTGACTTTTTAGGGTAGTTTCTTTGTCTATAGATTATACCAAAAATAATATTTTCTGCATTAACCCTCCCCTCCCCTTGTATTTCCACCCACAATGTTTCCACATCATTAGCTACTCTGCCCTCTATTACCTCTTTCACATTTGCCTTCATATTACTCCTTACATACAAACAAACTCCTCCTCCCCTCCTGTTCGCTCTGTCTTTCCTAAATAGATTAAAACCTTGAAGGTTGACCGCCAAATCATGCAGCAGTCAAGCCATGTTTCAGCAATACCTACCATATCAATCAGCTCCTCTACAACTAGCGCCTCAAGTTCCCCCATTTTGATTGCAAGACTTCTGGCATTTGTGAATAGACATTTTAAGATCCCTTCCAGTTTTACACTTTCCGTCAACGGTTTGGGATTGTATCTAACATGTTCATTAGAATTCATGGGATCATACATTACCCCATCAGTAGACGGCATGGGATTAAACGTTACCTGTTCAGATGACGGCATTCGATTAAACATCTCTCCTTCGGTAGATGGGATGGGATTATACATTACCCTTTCAGATGATGGAATGGGATTATACATTATACCTTTAGTAGACAGCATGTGATTATTTATTACACAGTTAGTAGATGGCATGAGATTACATGAGATATTGTGGGTACCTATATCTTCAATGCTGGTTAGCAACACATAGATCTCCATTGGTCTACTCCACCTCCCCCACTCCACTTCTCCACCTGCCGATATAGTCTGCCCGATCTCTAACCTATCTACCCTTTCACTCTCTATATTGTCCACCCTCCTCATCCCTAGTTTAAATATTCTTTCCCCCAGCACAGCAGACCCTCTTCCATTCAGGTGCAATTTATCTGTAGAAAACAGATTGCACCCCAATGCAAAATCAGCCCAGTACTCTAAGAACCCAAACCCCTCTGTCTTACACCAAGACTTCAGCCATGCATTTAACCCCCTGAACTCCCGCTATCTTTCCTGAGTAGCGCATGGCACCGGCAGTATTCTGGAGAACACAATCTTGGAGGTCCTTCTCTTCAACTTTGAGACTAGTTCTTTAAAATTATTCTTTAGGATCCTCCAACTTCCATGTTTTCTGTCATTGGTTCCAACATGGACCACAAAAGCTGGGTCATCGTCAGCCCCTCCCAGTAATTTATCCACCCGGTCCACCACATGCGGAACCATGGCACCAGGGAGACGGCAAACAATTCGGTTGAGGCGGTCCTGGCGACAAATTATTCTATCAGTCTTCCTGATTATAGAATCCCCTACAACTACTAATTGTCTTTTCCTACCTGAATTTCCAACCCCCTGACTACTAGTTGGGCTGCAAGGAAGAGCAGTGTCCACTATGGCTGCTTTTTCTGAGACTGATTCCCCAGCATTATCACCCAACTTGGCAATTTTGCTAGAAATCTTTTTCTGGTACCCCTAGAATTCCCCTGTCTACATTAACCCAGCTGCACGGCTCCTCCTGCTGGTCCAATACTCCACCCTCAACATTTAGCCCACTAACTGTTTGCTCCATGAGAAGGAAACTCTTCTCTTCATTGTCAATCGCCCTCAGTGTCGCATTTTGCTCCTCTAGGTCTACAATGCAAGCTACCAGAGTAGCAACATGCTCACATTTGCTACAGGGGTATTCACCCTGGACCTCATGCTCCAGTAGTGCATACATATGGCAGATTGTGCACTGCTGGAAATTGCCAGTGAAGCTGCCCATTATCCTGGTGCAATAGCAATGAAGAGAGAAAAAAAAAGTTAATTAGATTGAAGTATTAAATAAAATAGGCTTGTTTAATTACCAGTTTTTCTCTCCTGTTTTTAACTCCGGTTTTTTAACTCACACTCTGTTCTCTCAAGCACTCAGTTTGACCCAATCAATGGAGCCAGCAATAGAGCCAGAAGTAAACAGTTCTCTTGTATTATGATTAAACTAACAAATTGTATTGCAAATTGTAATAAATGTGAAGTATTGCTGATGATGTTAATGTTGCCACACCTCCATCAACCTGTATAAAAACTTATATGTGTTAACCAAAATAAAGCACTTCACTTTTTAAATCAACCTGATGTCACCTGCCAGTCTTTCCTGACAAATGGGCATATCCATTGTTCTATTAATTTTAACCACACAACGAGAACCAAGTCAAAGGTTTATAGTTGCAACAGTGGCATCTGGGTTCAGGTGGTCTGGTGGTCCCCTCTTGTAAAAAATGTACATCTCTCTTAAACATTCTATCTTTGTAGAGGGGTCTGATACTTTATACTCTAATGTACTGTGATTTAGAGTGTGACATCTTCATGTTGATGGGATGACAACCCTAAAACTGCAATAAACTGTTCCAGTCCATTGGTTTTCTATATAAATCTGTACTTAGGGTGTCATTGTCTGCTTTATTACAGCATAACTAAAAAAAATAAATTCATATAGGTCAGCAAAGTTTTCTATCGGGCCCTTCCAATGATAGGCAATGGTTGTTCTAGCGGCAAATCATATGTGAAAATAAACTGTTCTATAGGAGGGTGAAATCTTTGGGAAGTCTATACAGTGGGGGAAAAAAGTATTTAGTCAGCCACCAATTGTGCAAGTACTCCCACTTAAAAATATGAGAGGCCTGTAATTGGCATCATAGGAAGACCTCATCTATGAGAGGCAAATGAGAAAACAAATCCCGAAAATCATATTGTCTGATTTGGAAAATAATTTATTTGCAAATTAGGGTGGAAAATAAATATTTGTTCAATAACAAAAGTTCATCTCAATACTTTATTATATATCCTTTGTTGGCAATGACAGAGGTTTTCTGTAAGTCTTCACAAGGTTGGCACACACTGTTGCTGGTATGTTGGCCCATTCCTCCATGCAGATCTCCTCTAGAGCAGTGATGTTTTGGGGCTGTCACTGGGAAACGCAGACTTTCCCAAAGGTTTTCTATGGGGTTGAGATCTGGAGACTGGCTAGGCCACTCCAGCACCTTGAAATGCTTCTTACGAACCCACTTCTTCGTTGCCCTTGTGGTGTGCTTGAGATCATTGTCATGCTGAAAGACCCAGCCACTTTTCATCTTAAATGCCCTTGCTGATGGAAGGAGGTTTACACTCAAAATCTCACGATACATTGCCCCATTCATTCTTTCATGTACATGAATCAGTCATCCTGGTCCTGGAAAGATAACGATTAGAGATGGGTGAATTGATTCTAACAAAGTGAAATTCGCTTAGAATTTCAGGAAAACTTTGGTTCTGCGCGAAATAGAAGTTTGGGGTTATTCACGGGAACAAAGTGTGTTTTGTATTGCTAAAATGGCCGCAAGCGCATGGTGTGACATGGGGGAGAGAACTCTGGGAGGAAGAAAGGAAGACCCTAAATGACAGGTGCAGACATCAAGCCAGAGACTAGTGGACTTCTGTGACGTCACAGCACTATAAGTACGGACGTCAAGCTCATTCCTCACACTGCTCTCGTTGTGCCCTGACATAAGCGGCTGCTGCAGCAGCAGAGATCTCACACAAAGGAAAATGCTTTTAACAGCGATAGGGGGAGGCGGGATTGGCACTGCTTTTATCAGAGACTGCTTCTATTCCATTATCATTTGGATTCAGTTTGTGGGTTATTGTAATTCAAGTCCATGGTGTGTCTAATTCTGCCCCATATACATTTTAATTCCATCTGGTCATTTCTGGAGCGCAATTTATATTCAAGGGTTATTTAAGCGTATTTGTGCTTTTATATTCAGTAAAATACAACGTGTTTTTAAAAGCCACATATGTGTAAATTTATCCTGGTAATTTCTGGAGCTCAATTTATGTTCAAGGGTTAATTAAACATATTTGTGCTTTTATATTCAGAAAAATACACAATGTTTTTAAACGGCACATACGAGTAAATTTGTCCTGGTCATTTCTGGAGAACAATTTATATCCAAGGGTTAATTAAGCATATTTGTGCTTTTATATTCAGAAAAATAAACGGTGTTTTTAAACGCCACACACGAGTAAATTTTTCCTGCTGATTTCTTGAGCACAATTTATATTCAGGGGGTAATTAAGCGTGTTTGTGCTTTTATATTCAATAAAATACACAGTGTTTTTAAACGCCACATACGAGTACATTTTTCCTACTGATTTCTGGAGCGCAATTTATATTCAAGGGTTACCAAAGCCTATTAGTGGGTTCGTTTGGAGTCAAATACAAGGTGTGTATATATCATATACAGATATCTTCATTAAACAGAGTCTGTACATTTTTTAACAAACAATGTCAGACAGAGAGGTGGCAGGTTCTTCACATGCGAGTGACAGTGGCACAAACATTCCTGGAGCAGGCACAGGTCGCAGCACAGTAAGGGGACGTCGCAGCAGGGGTCACTCAGTGAGGCCAGAACTTCCGGTGTCATGTAGTGGCCGTGGGTTGATCAGCAACCCAAAGGTTATTGATTGATTGACTAGGTCATTCACTTCCTCCCAGATGACATCTGACAACCCCAGCAAAGAGTCGGTGGGAACGTCAGACACAACCCTTAGTTGGCATGGCCCAGGAGCGGGTCAGCGGCCCTCACCTGTCCTCAACCCGCCTCTGTCCCATCCAGTTCCCTCAGACAGAGATCTACTATGTGGTCTGGGCTCAGCGCCACTATACAGCGAGGATGAACAATTTGAGGACAGTCAGCAGCTACTTGGCAGCGAAGAAATGGGGCCAACATCCCCTGCTTCTTGCATTAGGTGGCAAAGTATGGATGCGGAGAGTGGCATGGGAGGTCATGTTGTGAGGGTTCAGCCTCTGCATACCAAGACCGTTGAGGAGGACAGCAGTGAAGATCCAACAATAATCGATGATGTAGCCGACTGCACTAGGGAGCCGGATGAAGCAAGGCCTTCATCATCATCATCAGGAGAAGAGGGCGTCAGCTTGCGCGCCAGGCAGCGGCGCAGCCAGCAAGTCGGTATTGTGGCCATGAGTCAGCAGGGTAGCAGCAGTGCGAGGTCGGAGCCAAACGGCCACGGGGTCAGACTACCCTTTTCGCAGGTCCAAGAAAGTAGTGGCACAGGGGCTCAACGAGGCAGCGGTGGTAGTAGTCACTCAGTGCGGAGCGTTGGCGGCAAAATCACCTACTCGGCGGTGTGGCAGTTTTTTGCCAAGACACCATAGGAGCCGAACATGGATATATGTAGAATCTGTGGGCAGAAAGTGAAGCGTGGCTAGGGAACTAACAGTGGCACCATTGCCCTTTGTCAACACATGCAGTTGTTCACCAAGGTGATTGCCAAGAGACAGCAGTATGCGTCCAACCATCTTAAGGAGCAGAAGCCGACCATGTTCCAGTCCAAGTTGTTGGTACTGCAGTCCCTCCCTTTCCAAATGGTGGACTCTGCACCGTTCAGAGAACTAATGGCTTATGCCGAGCCGAGGTGGAGAGTTCCAAGCTGTAATTTATTTTCAAAAAAGGCAGTACCAGTCCTTCACAAATATGTAGAATAGAAGGTGGGCCAGTCCTTGAGCCTATCGGTTTCTTCCAAGGTGCATGGCAGCGTGGATGTGTGGAGCTGTAACTACGGTCAGGGCCAGTACATGTCCTTTACAGCCCACTGGGTGAATGTGCTTCCTGCCCAGGCACACCAACAACTTGGATAGGAGGTGCTGCTTTCTCCTCCACGTTGTCAAACTGCTGCTCCTGCGCCAATGTCCACCTCCTCCCCCACCACCAACACCACCTCAGCTTTCACAAGTGCTGCTTCATCATACCTCATGTGTAGGACACAGCGGTGTCACGCAGTTCTACACCTGGCTTGCCTCGGCGAACGAAGTCACACAGGGGAGGAACTGCTCCGCGTCAGGCAGCAAGAAATCGATTTGTGGCTTTCTCCGCACCAACTGAAAATGGGAACCATGGTGACAGACAATGGGAGGAACATGGTGTCTGCGCTGCACTGAGGAGGGATGGTCCATGCGCCCGGCATGGCGCACCTGTTCAATCTGGTTGTGAAAAGGTTCCTGAAGTCTTCCACCGATCTATAGAACATTATGAAAATGGCCAGGAAACTGTGCATGCACTTCATCCATTCCTACGAAGCCAGGCACACCCTCCTCGAGTTGCAGCGGCAGAACGGCCTCCCCCAACACATGCTGATATGCGATGTTTCCACCCTGCACATGTTAGACCGACTGTATGAACAGAGAAAAGCCAATAACGATTTTTTGATGATACAGGCAGACAGGAGTACTCCCCTGTGTAACTTTGATGTCAGCCAGTAGCAGCTCATGCGTTACACCTGCCGTATGCTGAGGCCGTTTGAGGAGGCGACGTTATTTGACAGTCGCCAGGACTACGGGATGAATAACGTCATTCTACTGCTTCATGTCCTGGGACAGATGCTGAAAAATCTGTCTGGGCAGGGGAATGGAGACGTAGCGACTACATCTAGCGGCCACATGAGTCTGGTGGGGAGTGAACTGGAGGAGGAAGAGTAGGAGGAGGACATTGGAGCAAAAGCATTGTCTGGTGAAATGAGTGGTTTTTCTACCCAGGTGACAGGAGAGGAGGAGCAGGAGCAGCTGCAGTAGGTAGATGGAGATGAGGAAGACGAGGCAGATGACCCACAAGCATCAAGGCAGTATACAGTGGAGATGGAGGCAGGGAGTCCCTCAGAGTCACTTGCGCACATGGCCTGCAGCATGCTGATTTGCCTGGCTATTGACAGCCGAATAGTCACCATCTGGCAGAGGGATGACTTCTGGCTCTCCACCCTCTTGGACCCTCGCTACCTGTCCAAAATGGGAGCCTTTTTTGCAACTGCTGAGAGGGTGGAAAAACTCAAATACTATAGAGAAATCCTCCGTAGTCAATTGGCCGCCGGCTATGTGCAACATGGCTTATTTGAAAGGTGTACAACCCAACAAGGGCGTTAGCCCGTTAGACTCTACTAGGAGATTCCTCTCTATTCCTCCCAATTAGTACAATTCAAAGACAGGTATAGAGTCTAATAAATATTTACTTATAAACTTCTTTGTTAAGACATATACATCACCATGCAATGCTGATTAATAGATACAATAGTACCTCAGTCCTTTGACATGTACAAGTCCTTCATAGATAAACTTTCTTTAGATGCAATCCATTATATTCAGACAAACCGTCAGCACGTCCGAGCTGGTAGATGTACGGTGCACACTCTATGAAGGACTTGTATATGTCGACGGACTGAGGTACTATTGTATTTGTTAATCAGCACTGCGTGGTGTTGTACATGTCTTAACAAAGAAGTTTATAAGTAAATATTTATTAGACTCTATACCTGTCTTTGAATATGTGCAGCATGGTCCATCCTCTGACAGGTCTGACCGGGGGGGTTCCGCAGTGCTCACTTCCCACTGCCAGGGCTACGGTGGGAAGGTGGGGGGGTAGGAGCAGTACCAGCTCCATCAGCAGCAACCTAAGTCTGGAGTCGCTGATGAGCAGCTTCCTTCACCCGCCTAGTGAGGAGGGCACTCACCAGCAGCAGCAGGACCTGGAGCAGACCCTGAACCAACAGGTTGTGGCCTACTTGGACAGCACTCTGCCACCCTAGTTAGAAGATCCATTGGACTACTGGGCAGCCAAACTGGATGTGTGGCCTCAACTTGCCGAGTTTGCAGTGGAGAAGCGACTGACCTTTGTCAAGATGAATCAGGCGTGGATCGGCCAGGATTTCCACACACCAATGCCTTAGGCATCAGATTACATCAGCCATGACACCTCACCAAAACTTTGAGAAATTAGTCTGGATTCAAACTACCTGCCTCAGCCACTATTCTGATGCCGCCACCTGCCTGATGCCACACAGTTGCTCCATCTGCCTCCCACCATCTTTACTAGGGAATGGTAATGCCACCCGCCTCCACACTCTGTCATTTTGCCACTCTCTGACCTCATGCTGCTGCTGCTGTTGCTGTCGTCACCTCCACACTGTTTCATTGTGCCACTCTATGACCTGATGCTGCTGCTGTTGCTGCCGTCACCTCCACACTGTGTCATTGTGCCACTCTATGACCTCATGCTGCTGCTGTTGCTGCTGTCACCTCCACACTGTGTCATTGTGCCACTCTATGACCTCATGCTGCTGCTGTTGCTGCCGTCACCTCCACACTGTGTCATTGTGCCACTCTATGACCTCATGCTGCTGCTGTTGATGCCGTCACCTCCACACTCTGTCATTGTGCCAATCTATGACCTCATGCTGCTGTTGCTGCCGTCACCTCCACACTGTGTCATTGTGCCAATCTATGACCTCATGCTGCTGTGGCTGCCGTCACCTCCACACTGTGTCATTGTGCTACTCTATAACCTGATGCTGCTGCTTTTGCTGCCGTCACCTCCACACTGTGTCATTGTGCCACTCTATGACCTCATGCTGCTGTTGCTGCCGTCACCTCCACACCCTGTCATTGTGCCACTCTATGACCTCATGCTGCTGTTGCTGCCGTCACCTCCACACCGTGTCATTGTGCCACTCTATGACCTCATGCTGCTGCTGTTTCTGCGGCTGCCGACACCTCCACACTCTGTCATTATGCCACTGTTTTGGCTACTCTTTTTGGTGACTCCTCCAGATTTTGTCTTTGTGCCTCTCTCTGACCTCATGCTGCTGCTGTTGTTGATGACGTCATCTCCACACTGTGTCATTGTGCCACTTTGTGGGCTCCTGATGTTGGTGCCACCTCCAGAATTTGCTATTGTGCCACTCTGTGGCCTACTCATGCTACTGCCAAGTGACCACTGTCTCACTGGAACACCCTGTGGTTTCCTAATGCTGTTTCCACACTCACCACTCTATAACATTGCCACTATGTTTGGTTTTCCTCTTCTTTTCATCTGTCAGAAGGAATGAATAGCATCAGGATTGGTAGCCAAAATCAGGAGTCGATACAGAACACAGAAGACATGCAAATATCTCATTTGCTCGTCTTCTCTGTTTTGGATCAACTCCTGTTTGTTTTTGGCTTCAGCAATACTGATGGATTATTGACCGATTGAAAGCGGACACTGATGGATAAAAGGAAGGGCAAAATGATCAACACAAAATTACTGCAGACACCCTCTCCACTCATTCAGGGGGCCTCTACATGTATCAGCATTTAACAGAACAGAATCTGCCATTTTCTGTGACGGTTTAAAGCTCTCACCTCATGAAGTGACCCCTGCTGTGACGTCCCCTTACTGTACTGAGACATGTGCCGGCTCCAGTAACCTACTACTGTGTTCTTTGATGCTATCGTAGGATCTTGCCCTCAGCTTGTTTTTTTCCAACTGGCGCTGCCATGACTTTTTCAGGCTGCATTCCCGCTTCAGTTTTTTGGTCAGTTTTGCCCCCGAAAGTGCCCACGGAATTTCCGAGTGAAGCGATTCTAATAGCGGCGGCAGTTATGTGCGTGTCATACTAAAACACAGCATTGTATGAAGACCAAACCAAGCTCCCTCTGCATATTTAAGCATGGCACAATGTTCTACAGCACCCTACAGGCTCTCTGCAGCCAGGAAATAGCTTTTTTGAACGCGCTTCGTCCCGAATTAATTCGGGACAAAACGGATTTTGTTGGAAAATTCGGTGAACTCAGCGAATCGAATTTTTGAGAAATTCACCCGTCTCTAATAGCGATGTTATTGAACCGGTCAGGAAGGTCTACTGCGGTGCGAAGGGCTCTCAGGAAGTCATCTTTCGTTAAAAAAAAAAATGGACTTTGGCTAGGACATCTCTCGGAATGGAGGCTGGCAGATGTTTGGGTTTGGGTAGTCTGTGGATCCTGTCCACTGTGAGATCTCGAGTGGAAGCATTCGGTAAGACCAGTGCCATCAAATCTGTAAGGAATGGGAGTAGCATGTCTGCTCTGACTGATTCTGGGATTCCCCGTAGACATATATTATTGCGCCTTGACCTGTCTTCCAGATCCGCTACTTTGGCGGACAGTTTCCGCACTTCCTCCTCCAAGGCAGAGTTAGCGTCAATTAATAAGTTGTGAGAATTAATAAATTCTCCCAGCTTGTGCTCAATGTGCTCAGGTTGAGACACCAGGGCGTGGATATCCGTCTTGAACTCCCCCATCATATGCTTCAAGTCCTTTTGCAGGGTATCTCTAAAAGAAGAGAAGACACGTTGTAGAGTGGCTTTGGTGGAGTTCGGAGGGTCTAGGGATTCCATATCTACGGAGTCGGCTCTAGAGGGTGTAGGTGAAGATGGAGCATAGGATCCAGACTGTTGTGGTGTGGATGGAGGTAGTTGAAAAAACTCTGTTGGTTTTGTGGGTTTTTGTTGTTTTGGGTTACGTTTAGAAGTGCCTCCCATCTTAGTATCAGGTGTCATACTCGAGTCGCACTCCAAGATCTCACTATAGAGCTATGTGTAGTAGTAGGAGAACTTATCTCTGATTGCTTTAAACAAACAGTACTGCAGTAGTTAGATTATCAGCGTAGTTATAAAGTAGACATAGCGTAGATGCGGCAGTAATAGGGAAATCTCCCGCTAGGGCTGTTTATGTGTCCATTTCAGGAGTAGTGCAGTAGTAAGAACAAAATCAGATATCAAAGCCCTTTCTGTAGCTTAAATGCAGGTAGGTCCCTTTAACAATTGGTTAGGGTGAGATAATCCGCATAAAAGTCAGTTAAGATGCTTTTGATATAAAGTGACACTGGCGTGATACAGAGGAGGTTATGAACGTATAATATATATATACCCAGATGAGGGTATACAGTGTTGTTAAGCAGAGTCTTGGCCTCTCAGTTAGGAGAGGGAAGATGAAACGCTATGTACCGGATTGAGAGTGAATATTATGAGAGGAATAACCTTTCTGACTTCATCAACAGGCTAGGAAAAATGAGCCTCACTGAGGCATGTACTCTGCCAAGCAGCTGAGAGCTGTAAGACATAAGCCCAGTGTGGCTGGAAATATACAGAGCTTATCTGTGGTATGATTTATGGTGCCTTGTATCAGTCCCCTCAAGATGGCACCGGGACTGGCTGATTCGCGCCAGAAGTTTTTGTTCCCTTATGAGGGAGGTAGTGGCCATTACACGCGGGGCTAAGAGGTACAGAGATTAGCAGTTTATAGAGAAGAGCAGTGTCCCTGCAGAGATACGTGCTGTGCTGCTTGTGTGCTGTGCTGGGCGCTTGATACCTGCTATATAGGGCTATGTCTGTGCCGATGATCCATCTGCCGTCGGCAGCAGTGAGCTCGGCAGCAGGTAAGCTCCGTGCACCGGAAAGCCGGATCCTCCGAGGATTCAAGGTATGGGCCACAGAACACACTCGTGCTTGTTCCGGACCCCCCTCTGTGTGGTCCTGTGCTCCTCCGGTCAGTCAGCAGCTAGAATTTATGGCTGGTAAGGGCTTAGTTCGGCCGGGTAGCGAGTCTCTCCCTGGAGCTTAGCTAGCACGCGTCCGCCATCGAACAGCACCAGACCACGCCCCAGTTATCCTGGTCCTTTTGCAGAGAAACAGCCTCAAAGAATGATGCTGCCACCCCCATGCTTCACAGTAGGTATGATATTCTTTGGATGCAACTCAGCATTCTCTCTCCTCCAAAGACGACGAGTTGTGTTTTTCTACCAAACAGTTCTACTTTGGTTTCATTTGACCATATGACATTCTCCAAATACTCTCCCGGATCATCCAAATGCTGTCTCTTCACTAGGTCCTCCCATGTGGTTCTGGGATTTTTGCTCACCGTTCTTGTGATCATTTTGACCCCAAGGGGTGAGATCTTGCATGGAGCCACTGATCAAGGGATATTTTTGGTGGTCTTGTATGTCTTCCATTTTCTAATTATTGCTCCCACAGTTGATTTCTTCACACCAAGCTGCTTGCCTATTGCAGATTCAGTCTTCCCAGCCTGGTGCAGGACTACAATTTTGGTGTCCTTCGACAGCATTTTGGTCTTCAGCATAGTGGAGTTTGGAGTGGGACTGTTTGAGGTTGTGGACAGGTGTCTTTTATAATGATAACAAGTTCACACAGGTTCCATTACTACAGGTAATGAGTGAAGGACAGAGGAGCCTCTTAAAGAAGAAGTTACAAGTCTGTGAGAGCCAGAAATCTTGCTTGATTGTAGGTGAACAAATACATATATGCCTCAAAAATTTGCAAATAAATT
Source organism: Phyllomedusa bahiana (assembly GCA_025379985.1). Classification (NCBI taxonomy): domain Eukaryota; kingdom Metazoa; phylum Chordata; class Amphibia; order Anura; family Hylidae; genus Phyllomedusa; species Phyllomedusa bahiana. The sequence continues at coordinate 19,087 of JAODAL010004641.1, forward strand.
AATTCCAAATGAGACAAAGTGATTTTCGGGATTTGTTTGCTCATTTTGTCTCTCAAAGTTGAGGTCTACCTGTGATGTCAATTACAGGCCTTTCTCATCTTTTTAAGTGGGAGAACTTGCACAATTGGTGGCTGACTAAATACTGGTTTTCCTAACTGTGTCTAAGATTGCTAATTCTGGGACAAGATTCAAAGTGAACCCAATTACATCTTGTAATAAGAGAGCAATGCGATTCCAGAACTTCTTGATGATTGGACAGCTCCACTAGACATGGAGCATGATTCCTTGCTGCCCACATCTTTTCCAACAAAAAATGGAAGTGCCCAGAAACATATGAGATAATCTGGAAGGTGTATAATACCACCTAAATTGAATCGTATGCATGGATTCTTGATGATTTGCACATCTGGAGAATTTTGAAGGAATAGCGCGTGCCTGGTTCCCTTGTTCTAAGTAGAAAGTCTGGTTTAGTTCATCTTTATGGATCAGGAATGATAATATTGAATTAAGACAGGTAGAGATAAGTTTTGCATATATCTTAATATCGGAGTTGGGTCTATAGTTGGAATGTTGATGTGGTGCTTTTCCAGGTTTTGGAATAGCGGTTACAATGGCCGCAAGGAGTTCTTTTAATGGTTATTTTTTAAACTCTCTTGTTACAAAGTGATGTTAAATTTGGGGGAAGAAGATCTGAAAAAAGCTGATAGTACTCATTACAAAGGCCGTCGGGTCCATGGTCTTTGTTTTTTACTGCAGCGTATTGCTTTCTGGATCTCAGCTAATGAGAAGGGATTATTTAATTCAGCTAACTGGGAACTAGTTAGTACTGGGAGATTAACAAAATTTAGAAAAAGGTTCATATGTTCCTCAGAAGGTGGAGAAAGATGTTCACTCTCTTGCAGGTTATAGAGATGAAAACAGTAATTTGCAAAGGGATTGGAAATATCTATTGGATTTATAATTTTATTACCATTAGAAGAAGAGAGATGAGTAATTCTGGTTTTGGCGTGAACCTGTTTCAGTTGTCTCGCGAACCGTTTGCTTGGCCTATCTCCCTGTAAATAACGCTGCCATTTCATTTTCGTGAAGTTGAAATCATATTTTTGAAGATACAGTGTTCTTAATCTATTCCTCAAATGATATATCCATGACATATCCAATATCTGATGATAATAATTGGTTGAGAAGTATCTATTAGAAAGAAGTCAATTCTAGAATGTACGCTTCTAGAGGCTGTAGAGAAGTTATAATCTCTCTCCATGTTGTGCAGATATCTCCAGATATCATGTAGGTCTTCTTCTAGTAAAACAGATTTAAGATCTTGTGTCGGGTTAATTCTAGTACCAGATGTATCCATTTTCGCACAGAGTATGAATTTTAAAAACCCCCCGATTAAAAACCCCTTCAACGCCTTCGCCTTTTGTGATAACTCTCTTAAATAAAGATAATTTGTTTTTCAGTAGGAGCATAAATGTAAGCGTGTAAGTTTTAGAGTAAAAAAAAACCCAGATAAGGTTTTAGTGGCCCTCTGTTTTCAACAAAAAAAAGGAAAAAAGTGAAAAAGAGACAGAATTCTTAATTAATGCTTGCCCTTTTTGGGGGAAAGGAGTTTTGGAAGACATAAGGAAAATTTTTATGTTCCAGCCTCTATTAATCTTTTTAGGTGAGATGCGTCTCCTGCAAGCAAATAATGTCTGCTTTTAATTTGAGCGCATCCCTCTAGAGCAAACAGTGCTTGAAGGGTGGGTTTCACCCCCCTTTGCATTAAAAACATAAGAAATTAAATCGACATAATGGAAGTCAAAAAGAATACAGTGAGCTATGTTGGTACTTTTTTGTAGCACAAACACATGAAAGCAAGGGTTATAAAAAGCAAAAAGTTAAATTTATCCAAATAATGAACAGAAGTGAAAACATCACAATAACGGTCAAATTCAGAACAAAAAAAATTTTTCCCCTAAAAGGGAAAATTTCCCTGCCTTGAAAAAAAAAGGGAAAGGAACAATTCAAAAAAAAAAAAAGATACAACCCGGCCAAGGAAAACGGGATCTTCCCCCGGGGTTCCAGACAGACGGGCAATCCCAGCATGGGTTTCACTAACTTTAAAAGACTCAAGAATCAACATTGAGCCTGATATCATCTCTAAAGGCTCCCATATTGGAGCAAATCTCGCACCATCTCCACCTTGCCGATCACCCTAGACTTTTTTGGGAAAAAATCGTAATAGACAAACAACTTCAGGTTTTGGGGGACTTCTTGGAAACGGCCCCAAGGGCAAGGAGAATTTCCCTTCAACCCTTATAAAAATTTTCAACCTTTCCTGGGAAAACCCAAAAAGATTTTTTTTTAAATCAAATTCATAAAAGCTATAGAGCGCTGGGGCGAGAATGCAAACCCCCCTAAACAGGGGAAAAATTATCTGTAAAAAGCCCCCCATTTTACGATCAAGGAGGATTTGCGTAAAGACCCCCTTTTTGGCCTAGCCCGAATTTTTCAAAGGGGCCCAAATTTGAAATTTAAACCCGATCTTTTCACGGATTCCCCTTCGAACCGGGCAGCTCTCAAAAACTACCTCCAACCCAAAAGAGCATAAAATATAGGTGGGGCCCCCCCCTTTTTTCCCCTTAAAGGGCCAGCTTGCGCCCCGAATGCGGGTTTTTTCGTTAAATTAGAGGACTTGCCCATCTTCATCTCCTCTCTGGACCTTTTTGGGGGGTTTTTTCTCCTGGACGGCCCTCTGCTTCCTCAGTGGATCCGGCAGTGGGAAACCACCCCAAACTCAGGGAAAAAACCACGACTAAGCTCACAACTAAATTTCGCAAAACCTCAGAGGTCCGACGACCATGGAAACCCCAGATACCCAACCCCCCGGGAAAGATCCCACCGTTAAATGCCCAAACTTCAGGGGAAGGAACAACCCTCTCTAAACTTTTACCTTTCTTTCTAAAATTGCATGCTTTTTTTTCACCTCAACCCCTCTGTTTAACGGGTGTATCTGCTCGTTTGGAGTACCTGACAACTCGGACAAACTTGACTATGCCCTCTAGAGGGGGGGCCCTTTTTTCCTTTTTTTTTTCCAAACTTTTTAAATTTTTTGGGGGGAAAAAAAAAAAATTTTTCCTTTTTTTGTGTTTTTCCTCCTTTTTCAATTTTGCAGCTTTTCTCCAAAGGGTTTTTCCCAAATTTAATTTTTTGGGGGGAATTGCTGCCCCTTCCCGGGCTGTTATGGGGTGGAAGGGTCGTGTGTTGGGCCTGGTGGGCTCACCTGTTTTTTTCCTTCAATTGGGGCTTGTCCCCCTTTTTCGGGCGGGTTGGGCCCTTGCTCCCCCCGGGGCCCCCCCAAACGACCCCCCTCACCTTTTTCATTATTTTTATCCCCCTCCCTTTTTTCCCCGGTTTCTGCGGCCGGGGGGATAGGGGCCCTTGGGGGGGGGTGACCTCCCACAGGGCTAAAGTTTTCAAAGATCCCCGGAGGTAGCTCTGTGGGGCGGACCCTTCCCGGGGAGTGATTTAAATTTTTTGACTTTTTTTTTTTTCCCCTCCTTTTTCCCTTTCGGGTAATTGTTTTTACCCTGTCCCCCCTTTTAGGGAAAAAACCCCTGTGTAGTTTTGGCCCTTTGGGGATTAAAAAGGCCACGGGAAGTTTTATCTGCTTCTTTTGGGTTTTTGGGGCCTCTTTTCGTTGGGCCGCTTTTTTTTCTAATTTGGTGTTTGCTACACGTTTATCCTAAAACTTTCGGCTCATAGGGTGTGATGTTTACCTCTCGATATTGGGGGATCAAGCCTCTTCTGAGTTTTTCCCGAAAAAATTATGACAAACATACGTTCATTTTTTCCCCTTAATGTCACGGGTTTTAATTTTCCCTAAAAAAAAAAACTAAAAATTCTCTTTAAACCCCATATAAAAAGACCCCAAAAAAGATTGTTTTTTTTAAAAGAGACCCATCTCCTCTTTTTCCACATACAGCCCTACGGGAATCGAAACTTCCCCGCCTGGGGCCAAAATAGAAAGTTTCTTGTTTTTAGAGCCAGAGGGGGCCCAAATTTTTTTTCATAAGTCCCTACCTGTCACAATCCTCGACACTTTTAGAGACGAGGACGCTGGGGCCCCTTTTTTTGTTAAAATAAAATTCCCAGTCACATTTATACACTGGCTAACATTTATGCCCCCCAAAACGGGGCCCAAATATCTTTCTTGGGAAGGTTTTCGGACAATTTTTCCCCCCAACTCCCCTTGGACACCTCCCCTGGACTTCTTTGGGAGCTTTCCACGTCCCAAACCCGGGGTAAAAAATGCTTTATGACATTCAAATTTAAAGGATGTTTGGAAATTATTTCATCCAAGGGACAGGAAATTTAAACTTTTTTCTCCTTTCCCCCATAACTCCTACTTTCCCCCATTGTTTTCTTTTTTTTCCAACACTTTCCCCCTTAGATATTTGGTTCGGCCCCAAAAGGGCAATATCCTTACCCCCGGGCCATTCCCCTTTCCTGTGATTTCAGCCCCCACACCTCTGGAAGCCCGCCTTTTTTCGTGGGGAAACTAAAAAAAATCGCCCCTATCAGACTCTTGTGTATGTTTGGGCCGAAGCAATTTGTTTGAACTGTTTTACTTCAGTTTCCCTTAATCGGATTTCCCACTTCTCCTCAACCCGGGGGGAGGCCCTGAAATGCAGTCTCCAGGGGGCCCTTTCAAGGATGGGGCCGCATTAAAAGGGGAACTCGTGCAACTTCCCAAACCCTTTTTTTCACCAAATGACTTTATTAAGGCCCCAAAATAAAACCTTTTAGAATGGGGAGGGATCTAAGGGGATTGTCCAAACCCACCCTGAGGTTTTTCCAGCCCATGGAAAACAGGCATAAGAGGGTATCGACAACTATTTTTTCGGCTCCCTTTTATTTCGGAGTAAAAAAGCCGGAAGGGGCCTTTGCTCGGGGGGCTGAGGGATAAAAAAGAGCCCCCCTAAAATTTTTCCCTTCAATTAAAACCTCAAACGGGGGAACGGGCCCATCCAAAAGAGGAAATTTTTGGGAGCTTTTTTTTTTTTTTTTTACCAATACTACTAGGGCCTAAATAACCTTCCCCGGACCTCGGGCTCATCCTTCATCTCTCCAGTCCCTAAATCGCCCAGTAAACCCTTCCACCCCTCCGAGGATTCCCTCCCCCTTGAGGAACCTTTTTTCCCAAGAAGAACTGGGAGTGGCCATTCATTTTCTCGCTTTTGGGCAAAAGTCCCCGGGCGGGAAGGGTATTTCGGGCCCCCTTTTTTAAAACCCCCGAAATCAGAACTCTCACAACCCATTTCTAAAGGGGTTTTAAAAGCAGCCTCTCCAGACGCTCCCCTTTTATCATGGGGGTTTTTTTAAAAAGCTCACATTTTTTGGGCATACCCCCGGAGGGGGAAAAAATCCCAACATTGCCCAAAAAAAAACCCGCCCATCCATTAATCCCAAAACAGATCACCCCTTTTCCACAAACAAAACTTCCATCCGGGCCAAAGGGGGGGCTTTTTTTCCTTCCAGGGGGGCGAGGGAAAAACACACTAAAAACAATTTTTCCTTTTTAAACCATCCCGAACAATCACAAAAGATCCCCCCGCCTTCTCCTTTTCCCTGGATGCCCGGGGAAAAGGGCCCTTTTATAGGGGGGCCTACCTTTTTTAAAATTTGGGGGCCTGGAATCAAAGACTTGGGCACGGGATACGGGAAATTTTTGGGGGTTTTTTCTCCTTTTCTACAGGGCCCCAAAAAAGAAAATTAAAGGGCATCTTCGCCCCTTTTAAAAAACCCTGAATAAAGAAATGGGAAACCCGGCAGGATGCCTCCTCTCCCCAAAATTTTTTCCAAATTTTGGGGATGGGCATTTGATGCAGGGTTTAAAAAGGGCCCGACCCAAGATACAGGGGATCCCGGAAGGGGCCCTTTAATTTTTAAATGTTCCGGGCCCTTTTCGGATGATCTAATTAAATATACCTCACTAGCCCTTCTTCCCCATTTGGCACACTAAAAAGGGCCTAAGACAATAGCTCCCACAGTAACCATAAAAAAAATATGATTAAAGCTCTGTTTTTTGAGCCTAAATGTCCCCCAGGGCCCTTTTTTACTTCTCTAAGATCCCTTCCCGTTCCCCCTTTCTCCTGGGAGGCGTCCCTCCTTCAGGGTTTTTGGGGGAAGGATCCCTCACCTGGATTCAGTGTAAAGATCTCAATTTTTCTCCTTTTTTTACCAAAACCCCGCATGACCTCACGAGATGGGACAGGAGGGACTTCTCTTGGATAGGGCGCATAAACATACTGAAGATGAACGTCCTCCCCAGGCTCCTGTTTCTCTATCAGGCGAATCCTGTTCGACTCCCCAAGGCTTTTTTCACTACCCTTCATAGGCTGAAATCCCAATTTGTGTGGGCACATGGTCATCCCCGAATATCAGAGAGGACACTATCTCGGCCAAAGGAGGATGGAGGCCTATCCCTCCCAGATTTTCAGGCGTACTATTTGGCTGCTGTAGCGGTCTGTATTTTAGATGCTTTTAATGAAACAAATCCCAAGATGTGGATGAGATTGGGGACTGAGCTAAATAGAGCCCCTGTTGCAGCCTTGCCCTGGTTGCCAGTTACTATGCTACCGAGGAACCAACTCCCCTTGATAGCGCAGACTTCCATTATGGTGTGTAGATCCTTCGCATCTAAGATGACCATCTTTAGGGTGGGTGGCCCATGTCTCCCACTGTTGGGAAATCCAGCCATCCCAAACACTCTCTTTAGGCCCTTAGCGCACTTACTGGTGGATACTGCTTCCCTTACTGTTTTGGGCAGGGTTCTTGCCCCGGCCTCTCTGAAACCGTATGAGGAATTGGTGAGAGATACGGGCACGACTCATTTTGCCAGGTTCTCCTATTACCAACTAAGTTGTTTCTACTCAAGGTGGAAGCAGGCCTTATCAGTACATAGATCCCCTACCACTTTTGAATTGTGGTGCCTTGGCAGCTATTCAGAACGGGGAGTCCTATCTGGTCTATATAGACTTTTAATCAGTTGTCGGACGACTGACAGGCTCCCCTTCCAGAATAGGTGGGAGAGGGGACTGAATTTGACTTTCTCTGAGGAGGAATGGCTCAAGACATTCATCCTAACTCACAAATCCCCAGTGTCTTCTAAGGCGCGTAAATTAAACTATAAAATTGTTACCAGGTGGTATAGAGTTCCAGCCTTGCTGAACGACCTATTCCCCTCCGTCTCGAGCGTCTGCTGGCGATGTGGGAAAGAAAGGGGAACTATGGCCCATATGTGGTGGGGGTGCTCAGTTATACGGCCGTTTTGGAGGGAGGTGATCAGAGTAATCTACAGAGTTACAGGTATACATATCCAAAACACTCCAGCGTCGGTAATCCTCTTTGATATTCCACTTCCTACTACCCTCCTTAAATCCCATCTTGTGGTGTTCATGTTGCTGGCGGCCAAAGCCGTCATTCCCAGGCTCTGGCTATCCGCAACACGTCCCTCATTGGCAGACTGGTTTAGGGAGATCAATACCTTGCAGAGGTTAGAGGAATATCGATCCGACTCACCACTATGCTATGCTAAATATCTGCATGTCTGGGAGGATTGGATCTCATTTTGTGCCTCGGACCAATACCTCCTCGATCCCTAAGGGGGGCGCACACATAGCATTTTCCTGAGTCAGCGTAGAGGGTTGAGAGGTGGGGGGAGGAACAGAGACAGGGTCTTGGAGATGTGGGGATACATTTGTACACATTGAAAGGGGGAGGGGGGTATCACCAATGAGCCGATGTTTGGTCTTGTTCTGATTCTTTTACAGTTATGGTTTGACTTAATTTCTCTTTTTTTGGTTTTGATTTTGTTTATTCTTCTCTTTATGTGTCCTTTGGGCATCAGTCTAAAATACTGGGCAAGATTTCAAGAAGCCCTAGGTCTTATTTGCCATGATAGGTGGTGTTGAACTGAGACATCAATGGCAATTATTTATTTGTTTGAATACCGGCTTTCCGTGTACTAGACGGTTAGAAACATTTTTCTTTGTGTCTTAGTGATACCACATGCCTTTCTTGAGAAACAATGTGTTTCCCTCTACTGGACATTGATAGCTCCTAAGTAACCTTATCTATGTATGACTGGATTATATGACCTATGTATTGAACTTGCTTATGTATGCTTTTACCTTTTATTATTCAATACATTGCCTTTGAAATGAAAAAAAAAAAAAATACAACACTAAAAGAAGTTAAGCACGAGAGTTCCCATCCAGAGCTCCTATGAGAGCTGAAGAATGATCAGTCCAAAGATCTTGATCTGGCGCATTAGGCTTTGTCAGACCACAGGGTTGTGATCATCTCTGGTTGTGCTAGTTTCCTGCGGATTGCACTGGAGTCTTCTGGGGAGATCAAGTTCCAACTTTTCAGAATAGAGCAGGTCTCATCCGGGGAGTTAAAGATGAATTGAGTATGGTTTCTGACAATAATAAGTTTTACTGGAAACCCCCATCTGTTGTGGATCTCTTTTTCCCATAGAAGCTTGGTGTAAGACTGATACTCTTTTCTTTCAAGTACGGTTGCTGCCGAGAGGTCGGGGAAAATAGAAATCGACTTAAAGTGATCTGGTAAATTGTCAGCTTGGCAGAGAGCTCTAAAGAAGTTTTCTTTTGTACTGTAAAAATGGATACATGCAATAGTGTCTTTTGTGACTTTCTGTGGTAGGTTTTTAGGTTTAGGGATCCTATAATACCTGGCATCAGTGGTGGTCCAGTAGTCCATTGTGACTCTCTGTTAGTACCTTGATATTATCAATATCTTACCTTTGTACTTTGGGATTTTTGGTCCCCTGATGAACCCTCTTATGTGTAAGGGGTAAAGGCATTGGGGTCCTAAATGCTTGACAAAATATAGGTTATCCCTACATCTGTAAATATATACACTTTTTGCACATTTGTGGAGTTGTTAGGGGTACTATTTATAAAAGGGTTGATATAGGGTTTCTAAGGGTGAGTCTTCCTAGATACGGAGTCGTCCTTTGCGCGACGACAAACCTGTTGCTTCTGAAGGATCTTATAGGCATGCTAATAGGGTCAGTACTCAGCTTAAAGCTCCTTAACCCTCTTTCTCCCCTGAAGCTATATCGTGATGCGGGAGTGCTATATATACAAGAAGACCCCTGCAAAACCCGGAGGAGACTACTAATTGTGAGTCATAAAATGTGCGGTTTTGAACAAGTCAAATGTATAGGAGTTTCCCTTAGATTTACCATACTCTGTTATGTGGGCCTTTTCTGTTGATAACTGAGCATCAGCCTGGATGTAAGGTGTTCTTTTTAAAATTTGTACTATTAAAAGATATATTTTATATGCATTTCTATACTCTCAGTCACTGAAATGTTGTGATTAGATCCATACACATTATTGGGATTTTCTGTGAGATGCTATGAATCCGATCTTTTGTCAGTTCCTGTTGAGTGGCATTCAGCAGCACCAGAGTCATAAAATCTGTTAAGTGGGTGTTTAGGAGTTCTGGAGAAACAGACTCTGGGATGCCATGGACTCTGATATTGTTATGTCTTGATCTATCTTCCAAATCTAAGACTTTAGCTGTAAGTCGTTGCACCTCTTCTTCCAACACATCATTGGCATCAATTAAAGCATTGTGGGAGGAGAACAGTTGATGGAGAGATGCAATGGTGAGTGGTTGTGAGTCCAAAGGATCTGGCTGGGCTAGATCCAATGATTCTGCTCTTGAAGGAGTGGGAGAAGATGAGGGAGGGTGGGAATGTAACCTTAGTTTGGCAACTTAGTTTTTTTGTTCCTGGATTTTTCTTCAAGGTGCCCCCCATTACAGGAACACGGAATCCAGAAGAACATGGCAGGACGTCAAAATGTTAGATATCAAAAGAAAGTGTCACTATTTAAAGGGGGTAAAAAGGGGTTGCTGGTTTTTTTTCCCACTTTCCCTAGCAAATTATGTTGTTGGAAAAGTATGTGTAAATTAAGAGCAGTAGAGAGATTCTTGACTGAGTATTATAGATAGTATCTGTTTATTGGTAAAGTCTCCAGAGGAAGATTCAGGAACACTGTTGATGAAACAGGAGACACAATAGAGTGAAACACAACTGGTTTCTGCCAGGAGGTACATGTATATAGGGTAGGTAGGGAGGTCTGCAAAAACTGTGGCTGAAGTAGTGAGAATGACAGAGGATATTTTGCAGCAGTGATCAATAAGAAAGTGCCGGATTTCAGGTATTGCTAGGCAATTAAGAATTAAGCTCCCACTGAGCACTTCACTGCTGATTAAGTATCTCACAGAAGGTGGTTTCTGGCCAATATTGATCTTTATATAGTGGTAGTAGAGTCTTAATATGAGAACTGGTCCATACACTGAAATAGGTAGATGGGCAGTTTTTTTAGTGGGGTTGCCTGCAGCACTTGAGGAGGCAGCTGTTATAAGCCTACCTATTCGGATGAAAATGGTTTCTTGAGGTTATCAGCAGCACCTGCTGTATAAATGTGGCTCTGTAGATTCTTGAAGCCAGCAAGGTGGTAAGTGGGCCCCGGAGTTTCCCACCGTGTCTCCGATGGGAGTCTCGATTCTCTGCCGGAGTATTGCGGACTAAAAACGCTAGTACCAGCTGTGGCTTGTTCCGAGGAGCCAGGAGTTAGGTAAATTCAGCACAGATTTGGCGTGCCCAGGCCTTGTAATGGCAGAGAGGCCTGAATGTTTTACTGCTCTAATGCTAGAGCTGCCGAACCCTCAGACCTCAGATCGCCACTGGATAGCAGGTCTTGTGTTTGTGTCTTCAGCAAGTGATGTTAGTGGTTGTAGCTCGGTTGTAAGGCATTTATTTGGGCAGCTGAATGGAGCTATAGATGGGAGCTCACCAAGCACATGTCTGCTTAAATCCCTGGTCAGGCCACGCCCTGACTTTCTGTGACATATATGGAAAATGTAAAAATTTCACACTACAGTGATATTTTCTCCTGAAAGTAGGTCATTTAATTTGTAGCATGCAATGTTTATTTTCTCACCTCAAACAAGTTAATGAAATGAAAGCCAACAACAGTGGAGTGGTATGCACAATCAAAAAATGTCAATGTCTCAATAACGTGTTATGTGGCCTTGAGCATCAATTGCAGCTTGACAATGTGGTTTCATGATGTTAACAAGTCGAGTTATTGACTGCTGAAGCATGGCATCCCATTCTTCTTGAAGGGCACCCCTCAGGTCATTGAGGTTCAGGGGTACAGAGTTATGATCTTCTACATGGCGACTAAACTGATCCGACGGGTTCTCTGGGGGTTCCAGGCCACTCCATTTGAGGTACCCGGTCTCCAGCAGCTGGAGCATTGTCATCAATGAAGATGTTTTATTGATGCAGAGGCACAATGACTTGATTATGTTATTCAAGTAGTAGGGGCTTGTCTCTGTAACATTCACAAAATGTACTTCATTTCAGTTTTGACTAAACACACCTGCCCACATGAACACCACCACCACCAAAGGCTCATCTGACAAAACAGTGGCTGATGCATAGTATTTCCAGCATTGTTGGTGGTCATTTCTGCTCAGAGCGAATGGACTCATTAATAAACAGCATTGAGAACCACTGGTCCCTCGTCTGGGGTAGGTGCTCCCTTGCCAATGCAAGATGATAATGCCTGTGCCTGGTGGTGTGGTCAGGTACCCTTGCTAGTCATCTAGAATGCAGACCACACAGTCTGGAGTTGTGTGGCAGGCATCATCTGCTTCCACAGGGCATTGGTTACAATGAAGCAGTCATCAATGTGTGCTGTAGCCTAAGGATGACCACTTATTTGCCTTTTTGTGACTCTTCCAGTCTCTCTATCGCTGTTGCAACCTGCTGGGGGCACTGTGTGACACACTAAGCTCAGTGGCCACTTCTGTCTGAGAGCATCCTGTTTGAAGCCTCACAATGGCTAGGTACTGTTGATCAATGATTAGGTAATGTCTTGGTAAAAATGTTAACAGCTTGATGAGGAGAACTGCTTGAATCCCAATCAAAATTGATCCCCCTAAATTTATTTGGTGATTCAAGGATCAAACACTTGAGAATTTTGCCATTAAGCTCCTTGCTAGAGTTCAGCAAGTTGTGTAAAAAGTACTAAATCATGAACACTTAGACATAAGACCATATTTTAACTTTAGAATACTCATTTACTTCAAAAAATTTTTCTAGAAATGTTATGTTCTTCCTAAAATTTCAACCAAAAGCCAAATATCCCTACCTTTTTGTTAGAAGTATATATTCATATTTTTGTGACTTTAAAAAAAATATTTTTGTATTAGTTATACTTTATTTTTTCAGAGTGACTTGTATGACTATGGTCAAATACTACTGAAATGTCACAGATTCTAATGTCACTGTAAACATTACGCTCTTCAATGAAGCTTCCTTTGGTGGATGAATAAAAAAAATATATTTGCATTTTTATTGATTCTGGAGTGCTGTAGATTCATATTACTTACAGTCATTTATGTGGTCGTTCACTACTATTAATTGTTGGCAGGACACCCCCTCTTTACATGAGGCAATCTGCGTCTTACACACAATAATTTTTACCCCCATAAAAAAAGTTATGATCAGCTGACTAACAAATGTTTTCTCATTTGTCGGCTGATCACAGGACCTTTTATGCAGGACAATGATTGGGTATAAAAGTCAGGCAGAATTGATGTCAGAGTGACAGTGCTGCGGGACTGGAAGCATTGGGAAATGGGTAAATTAATTTAAACACACACATATATATATATAAATATATATATATATATATATATATATATATATATATATATATATATATATATATATATATATACATATATCTATATATATATATATATATATATAATATATATATATATATGTATATATATATATATATAAATATATATATATATAATATATATAAATATTATATATATATATATATAATATATATATATATATATATATATATATATATATATTATAAATATATATATGTGGTAAGTTTTTACATTTGTTGTGCATTGTGATACAAATTGTTTTACAAAATTTCCACTCTAAATTAACTTTAGTTTGTTCAGATAGTAGCAGTCTGTGGGCTCTTGTAAAACTATTTAAAGAAAAGTGACATTTTCCTTACGAGAAGCAGTTAAATGCAATCTCAGAATAGCTTGTTCTGGAGACCTTTAATCAGCAGCATCTGTGTTGACAAATGCGAGAGGATGATGTTAGGAGCTACATGTTTTTTGTTCTGATATCAAGATAGCAAAATCTCTTCAGAAAACCGTGGAGATAAATGATCAAAAAGCAGCATGTCAGCAAAAGGCTACAATAACTCAAACAAAACTTATTTTCTAATACACTTTCACTTCCATTCACACTTCAATCTTAATTCTAATCTAATAGTAAAGAATACATCTAATATTAACAAGTTCAGCAGTGTCAGAAGCGAGTGAGACAATTTTAATAAAAAAGTTGTTTGCCAATATAAAAGGCCCTGCACTAGTTTGCATACGTATACTTAAATTCTGAAACCTGCACATTTTTCCTAATTGCCTTCCCTATGATATGGTTCTAAAAGTGCAGCTTCTATTGTAAGCCCTCATGTGGTGACACATTAATTAATTTCCTCCTTGGGTATTGATGTAAGGACAGTTTGTCTGCATCTGATGTGGCTGATTTGTAGACAGAGAAAGCTGCTTACTTGGCTAATAAACTAAGGCAGGCAACTGGTCCCTTCATACGGGTCACCATTACACATGGAAGGGAAGGAAACTCCACCTTGGTTACAGCAGCCTTTAGGTGCTGTGGTGAGCCAGAGCAGCAGTGGAGAGGATGGTAGAGGTAGAATTGTCATGGTGGCATCAGTCACCATACCTCTCATGCTTCCCAGGTGTAAGCACAGTGGTACAGAGTTCTGCGGGTGATGGTGGTATTCCGCTGGGACACATTAGCTGGTGGTTGTAATCCTTAACTGCCTGTGATGGTGCTGTCAGGACTGCGCTACAGGCCCTTTAAAGATTTTGTTGCAGCATCAGCCAGGATATGGCTTGGTGCTTTATGGGTTAAACACTTGAACCAATCCCTGTCTGGAGCGTGGTATTTAAACCTCTTCCTGGCTCTGCTGGTGATTGCTTCTTGTGTCCTAGCTGTTGGTTTTTGTTCTACTGTGTTGTTTTGCTGGTTCTCTGGATTTTGGCTTGTCTTCCAGGTTACTCTCTTGTCTTGTCCCTCGTTAATGCGCATACTTCTGGTCAGACCCCGGCCCATCTGACTATTCTCTGTTTGTTGTCTGTTTGAGTCGGTTTCTCGTTTGTCTTCCGTTTACTAGAGTATATTTCAGGAAGAGGGTCGAGTGTGGGCTTGGCCTTTTGGGGGCGGGTGTTCTGCCTAGGAAGGATAAAGCAGGGACAGATTAGGGCGCCCCTTACTGAATCACCAGCTACAGTTTTTTTCCCTACTACTGTGGAACCAATGAAGGCATTAGTGAACCAGATGCATGGCCTGACGCAACTCTTGGTTGGTCAAACTGTGACTGTTAGCCTATGTTCACACGGCTTATTTGGGACGTATTTCAGCCTGTAATTTGCGCAGTACGGCGCGAATAACGGGCTGAAATACGTCCCATTCATTACGGTAATCCACAGTTCTCATAGAGAACTATGGATTACGTTTCCTCTCCCCGCTCGGCGAATCCGCCGTGGGGGGAGATAAGTGACATATCATTTACTAGCGGTGTATACGTAATGATAGTCTTTAGGCCGGCGAGGTGCCGGCCCCCCCGCTTCCGCCCCGCCCCCGTCTACATGGCGTAATTGCGGGGCGCAATTCAGCCATGTGAACATGGCCTTATGCTTAAATCCATTTTGTTAGCTGTAACTGCAACTTCACTCCAGTTCACCTTGATGGTTGATGTGGCAAACAAGGCAGTATTTATCACTAGGCATTCAAGGGTGAGTGCCTAAGGTGGCACCCGGTGATATAAGTGTCACACATTGTTTTTTTGTTTTTTTCGCTTACATCACTACCTCCCTTCCTAGCAGGTATCTTCTGGCTTTGAAGTGGGGGAGAAGGAGGCTGGAGTTTGGTTGCACACTACTGTGGTGATATGTAGAAAGTAGTGATCATAGGTCGTGCAGCACTGTGCACCTTCTGCACAGATCTCTCCTGACTGAGCGCTATGAATCCTCAGCCAGAGCTCACTGAAAAGACGTCGAGACAGAGAGAAAGGGGAAGGATGCTCTCACAGAGCAGTCTGAAGGGGTTCATGGGAAGGAAACTTGTTGCAACCTAATCTGTGCTGTCTCCCTCTCCTGTATGACTTGTGCATGAGGCTGCTTATAAACACCATGCTGGGTGTTGCATGATGATCAGGTACATTTTGTGTGTCTTTCTGTGTACATGCTGTTGTGTATAGATGTGCATGTGTCTACATGAGTATGTCTGTACACGTGTATACATGGGTATATACATGTCTGTATATGGCTGTGCATGTATGTCTGTACAAGGGTGTTTGTGTGTGCATGTCTGTCTGTATGTGTGTGCACACAAATGTCTGTGCATGTCTTTGTGCATGTTTGTGTGTCTGTCTGTGACACTTTATCCTCTGCAGTAGGCAGCCACATTTTCTAGTATAGGGTTTCTGCTTTTTTTTTTTCTTCTTTTTATAGGTTTCCATTTTGAACTATACTCGATTCGTTGGACTACAACGGACTAATGTTGGATTTATTTCCTTAATAAAATAGGCAATGAGGGATGTTGTTTGGGAGTGTTTATTTAAGTGTTTTTTTTTCTGTTACGTCTTTTTTTAACCATTTTATTCCAGTGTTTTTTTATGGAGGAGTGTGTTTTTTGTGAAGAGAACTGAACTTTTATTTGGAACAGTTTTGGAGGGTAATGACATTTTTATTGCTTTACATTCCTTTTTGCATTGCTTTTACTGTTTTTTTTTATAATGAGGGAAGAAAATTCTCTGTACAGGTTACCAAACATGTGGCTGTTATATGGAGGTACTTAAAAATATAATGCACTACAGCAATTATGCAATGTTGTATGTCATTGCCTGCTTCATTTCTGCTGCCTCAGCCCTAGTGTTCTAGTAGGCTTGGCTGCATGGCAAACCTTTGTCAGAACACTGGCTGCTACGGCAGCAGTACTCTGCAATCACGTCACAAGCGCCTATGGCCTGGCAGTCCGTTCCAAAACCCTTTAGATGCTATGACCACTATGGATCACAGCAACTAGGGGATTAAATGACTGCCGTTGAAACATTGTAGTAATGAGATTTGATCCTAAAATTTACCACTTTTTTCTTCAATAGTTATTTTTGGAAAAAACACAGCAAAAGGCTTGATCTAACCACATTATTGCAATGTGTGATCTCAGCTTTAATGGGGGCATATTAAGGCTTAGTGCTTAGGACAGCATGAGCTGTAAATACGGTACTATCTGCAAACACTCTCAATTCAAGGTACAGTATTTTCTGTGAATAATGAAGCTGTGGTTAACACACTGAATTACTTTCCCAACACATATGATTTTTTCACTTTCTCTTGTTAGATTAGCTTAGTCTCTTGCAAAGATGCTTATAGCACGGTATTGAGGTACAGATGCAGGATGTTGCCTTTTTTTCACAACTTCGTTATAGAGGTTGAACTCTCTCGTTGCGGCCACTCAAATCAAAGATGGCTGAACAAAACTATGTGTTTGCTGGATGATTTTAAATTCTTGCAAACTGACAAATGTTCTTGCAGGTTTTTTTTCAGAAATTACCCAGCACATCTCATTAGGCACACATATTAAAGTTAACATATCCTGTTCGTGATGCCAAAACTAGTGGTGAGCCGGGGCAGCAGCAGAGAGGATGGAAGTAGTAGTAACATCATGATGGAGTCACTCCCCATACCTCTCATGCTTTCCAGGCTTCAGCACAGTGGTACAGGGTTCTGTGGAGGATGGGGATATTCCCCTTTGATACACTCTAGCTGGTGATTGTAGTCCTCAACTGCCTGTGATGGTGCTGTGAGGTGTCCATGGTGGTGCAAAGCAGATAAAAAGGCAGGAGACTAGAGCTTTTGAAGCAACAACTTTCCTTTACTGTTCTTCCAAGCAAGGTCTTGTACACATAGGACATACATGCCAACTCTCCCGCTTTTGGCGGGGAGGTCCCGCTAATTGGGGTCCCCCCCCCCCACCCCGCAGAGTTGGCATGTCTCCCGCCACCAGCAGGCGGTGGGGGCGAGAGAGGGGCGAATTTCTCAAAAAGTCGAGTCGGTCACTTCGCCGAATTTTCCGACAAAAATAAATTCGGTCCGAATTACTTCGGGACGAATCGCGTTAAAAAGCAGCTATTTCCAGGCTGCACAGAGCCTGCAGGGTGCTGTAGAACGTTGTGCCATGCTCAAATATGAAGAGAGAGCTTGCTTTGGTCTTCATACAATGTTGTGTTTTAGTATGACACGCAGATGACTGCCGCCGCTCTTAGAATCGCTTCACTATAAAATTCCCTGGGGGCACTTAAGAGGGCAAAACTGACCAAAAAACTCAAGCGGGAATGTAGCCTGATAAAGTCATGCCAGCGAAAGCTGGAAAAAAACAAGCTGAGAGCTCAGGTGGCAACATTAGTGAACTATTGTGGAGATGACGGCTGCAGCCACAGCAGCATGAGGTCAGGCAGTGGCACAATGACATTCTGAGGTGGCAAAACAGGAGGAAGCCACAGAATGGCACAATGACTGAAAAACGGAGGTCACGGCGGCAGCAGCCATGAGGTCAGGCAGGGGCACAAAAACATTCTGGAGGTGGCAAAACAGGGGGAAAACCCACAAAATGGCACAATGACTGAGAGGGGGGAGGTCCCCGGCGGCAGCAGCATGAGGTCAGGCAGGGGGCCCAATGAAAATTTTGGAGGGCAAAACGGGAAAGGAAGCCAAAGAATGCCACAATAAACTGGAGGGGAAAGGTCCAGGGCGGCAGAAAGCATAGGCGGGAGGAAAATGACTTTCTGGAGGGGGAAAACAGGGGGAAAAGCCACAGAAGGGCACAATAAACCTGAGAGCGGGGGTTTTTTTCCCCCCACGGCGGCAGCAAAATGATCGGGCAGGGGCCCAAAAATGACATTTTTGGAGGGGGCAAAACAGGGGGGAACCCCAACAGAAGGCAAAAAATAAATTTAGAGCGGAGGTCACGGCGGCAGCAGCATGGGGTCAGGCAGGGCAAAAATGACATTCGGGAGGTGGAAAAACAGGGGGAAGCCACAGAATGGCACAAGGGACTGAGAGCGGGGGTCCCCGGCCCGGCCCAGCAGCAAAGGTCAGGCAGTGGCACAAGGGGGACACAGTGGGGAGGCCCGGGCAGCAGCCACAGCAGCAGAAATGGGGTCACAGTGGCCCACAATAAACTTTCTGGAGGGGGAAAAAACCCGGGGGAAAAGCCACAGAATGGCACAATACTGAAAACGGGGTCCCCGGGGGCAGCAGAAATGGGGCCCAGCATGGCACAATTACACAGGTAAAAGGCCCAAGGAAAGCACCCCGGCAGCAGCAGAGGTCAGACAGTGGCAAAAATGACCAAATTTTCTGGAGGTGGCAAAAAAGGAGAAAGGCCCCCCAGAGTGGAAAATTTGACAGAAAATTTTGGGGTTGCCCGGGGGCAGGAGCAAAAAAGCATGAGGCCCAGAAGAGGGGCACAATAAAACACAGTGTGGAGGGTCACGGCAACAGCAACAGCAGCACAGCATGAGGTCATAGAGTGGCAAAAAGGAACAGAGTGTTTTAGGTGGGTGGGAATACCCGTCCCTGGGAAAGGGTGGTGGGGATGGGAGATTGAGAAACTGGCAGCAATGTGTGGGCATCAAAGGGTGGTGGCGGCAAACAAATTAGTTTTCTTAGGCAGGTAGTTTGAACCCCGACTGACGCCTAAGTCATTGGTTGGGGGGGGGTTTTAAAACCTGGCCGATCCACCCCCTGATTCATCCTTTCCAAAAGGGCAGTCGTTCCCCATTTCCCCCTGGACAAGCGGGTTTCCCTTGGGGTTTTAAAAAATGGTCCCCGGGCCCCACTGAACAAACCCCCCTTTATGCCCCACTACCTTTCCGGGGAGGACAGATTCCCCCCTGCAAAATCGCAATTTTCGGCCAAAAACATCCTTTTGGCTGCCCCGTAGTCCAGCGGATCTTCTAACTGAGGGGGTGACAGAGGGTATCCCCATATCCAGGTTTCTGCCACTAGAGGGGGTGAGGCAAAGACATACTTTCCCCAAAAAAAGCCCACTAGACCTGGTTTTCAGTGGGGGAAAAATCACCTATATTAAAGTCCCTAATGAAAAGTAAATGACACTTACAGTAAATGGCTGAAAGCGCTAGGCGCTAAGTATGGGTGGCTTTTTTGAGACCCCATTTGTGTTGGGTTTGGGGGCTGTCCCCCCATTCCAGGCCAGGTTTTTTTGGGTATGTCTCCCGGGGACCCCATTAAAGGCCTCCCACTCCAGGGAAACAGGGGGTGCTGGTCCCGCCCACCTTGGGAGTGGAGCAGTATGGGGCCCAGAGAGAAAGGGGTCTTTGGGCCCCCTGGAGGCTTTGGGGGAAAGCCACAAAAATATACATTTAAGGGAAAACTTTTGGGGAGTGGTGCTGTGTGGTAAGGGACAGACCCTGAGTAGAGAGGGACTGATTTAAAGTGGGTCTAGTGGGGTAGAAAGGCCGAGGGTTTTTTTTTTGTTTATGTTTTCTTTTTTAGGGTTTTTTCGGGCTAAAAAACTGGCTGAAGGCCCCGGATAACTGAAGCCTTGTTGGAGTGCCAATCCGTTTTAACCAAAGGCGATCCTTAAGCTGAAGACCCCCGGGCCGAGCCCAAGAAGGCGGCCAAGGCATGTGAGGTTCACAATGGGGAGGTGCCATGGGCAAGGATTGGCCACTAACTAACTTGCAAAAAGTGGTGCAGAAAAAATGCAGTTTGAATAGGACGTGTAATCTACATAGGACTGCGAAATTTAGCTTTGTAAAGAAAAGGGTCTTTTGAAGCGACACACCTTTATACAGACTGTTGCCTTTTGGGGGGAAAGGCAGCCTCAGTGCACAGGAGGGGTCTCTGGAGAGAAAGTGGGCAAACCCCATACAGAACTGTGCTGCAAAAAAGACTTGTTGCTGGTGTCTGAAAATTTTTGTTTGCCGGAACTCGGGCCCCTGGTGCGCAACCGCCCAGCAGAAGAGATGAATAAGCCTTTTGGGCCCAGCAGTTTGTAAGCAAATGAGGGCCCATTTAAGCATAAAAAAAATGGAAAAATGGCTGCCAACCCGAGAGGAGAACAGAAACTCCAAGCAGAGGGGGAGGCAGAAACAGGAGCGTAAAAGTTATCTCCAACCAGAAAGCCTCTGGGAAGGTGAAATTCCACACCAAGCGGGGGCCTTTCTGGTGGATGTCCAAAGGCAAACAGAACCGATTGCGCCAAACGTAACCACCGGAATGGTGCAGCGATGCCTGCAGGTGGACATGTGCATGAAAGAGTGTCCCGTGGCGAGGAGGCCATATCGTCCACCCAAGAAGGGCCCACTTCAGGAAGATGAGTTGCTGAGGCCCCCAAATGCTGCCGTTGCCAGGGAAACCCATCTGAATCAGTTTGAGCCTATCCCGCCCACAAGGGTTAACTTTTGGAACTGCAGAGTAAAAAGGATGCTCCCAATTACCAAGGGCAACCCTCTTTTCAACCGGAGCCTGCTATCTCCATCCAGCAGGGGGAGCCGTGCTGGAGTGCCCACAGAGCAGAGAGTTGCGCTCCTGATTGTCTTCTCAGAAGGAGGCCAGAGAGGATACAGCTACAAGCCTGGGAGCTCCAGGTGGATGCAGCCCCACCCCAGGCTGACATGGACAGTGAGCAAGAGAGGTCCAGACTGAGACCAGACATCATACCTGGTAAGACTGTTCCTGTTAGTTATGAAACGGGTTTTGAGACTGTCTACCAAGTCCAGGATGCATGTGGTTCCCCAGGGTGGGACGTAGGTCATGTACATTGATCTTATAGGACTTGGCGGGGCTAAAGGGAGGCCCAAATATGCTGACAAGCCAGAAGAGTTCTGAGAGCATGGACTTGCAGAGTATGATGAATTTAAGGGTTTATGACATAAAAGCCTTTGGTGTATGTTGAAAATAACAGTAATATAGCAAAACCTGCCTGTCCCACCATGAGCAGGTCACACAGCCTGAGCAGGGGAAAGGTTCGCTGGATGTTAGCTCCAGTTACTACGTCCCTGTGTGAACCAGCAGCTAGAGTTACTTTAGCAGAGAGCTGCTCAGGTCTGGACCCTGGAGGTCATGGCTGTCAAGACTCTGTGTGCATAACTGCAGAGTGTGAGTTAGTTTTCTGCAGAAACGCCAGCCCCAGCTATAGAGAGCATGGCTAACAGTGCTAGAAGTAGCACAGCTGATGTGTGTCCAGTGAGGGATAGCCAGCAGTTGTGTTCTGCTCTTGTTGATCCCAGAGAGATGTTACCTGCTTAATGGGAACTCTGCAAGTGTGTTGCCTGATAGAGAAACAGCTTCCCAGGAAGGTGATTGCTCTGGTGCTGTGTATGATGGCTCTACTACCATGTATGAGGAGGAGACTATGAGTGTGCATGTGCTGGTTAGTTACCAAGGGGAAAAACCACTCTGTGAAGAGTCTCAGTTGCAGGTGGAGCGGATGCTTAGTGGGTCAGGGTAAAAGAGGACTGATGATGTAGATGCGCGCCCCGGGCCGGCCCCCACCCCCCCAAAAGGGAGGGGCGGCCATGACCCGGCACGCTGGGGCGCAGCGTCATCGCGCCCTGTAGGGAGGGGGAGGGGCTTAGTGACGCGGAGAGGTGAAGGGCTTAGCCCCGCCCCTTCCGCCCAGTGAGCAGTTGGCGCGGCACGAGGCAAGAATAGGACGCCCGTGCTGCGCTCTGCTCAGTGTGTCATGGCAGACGAGCAGTTTGAGGTGCTGCGGCGCCTGGCAGCGGCCCGCGGCGCCGATTGGCTTCGGGCAGCGGTCCTGGATTTGAGCGAGGCAGGCAGCAGTGCGGGAGCGCCGGGCGATGTGGCCGTGGTCGGGCCCAGCGATCAGCCTCAGGACAGCAGCAACATCGGGGGTAGGCGCAGGAGGAGGGCTCGCCCTCCACAGCGGTTGAGCCCTGACTGCACCCCCCGGACCCGCCGCCGCCAGCGGAGCCCCCCAGGGGACCCTTCAGAAGTGGCTGCTGGTTCGCAGGCTAGGGGACGGCAGTCTAGGTCTGGGAGGAATCCAAGTAGGCCGGCGGGTCCTGCGGGGGGCAGCGAGTCGTTGCGCCGGCCTGGTGCGCGGCCCGCTGCTGCCCCTATTTCAGCGGTGCGTTCGGTGGTGACGGTACCCTCGCGTGGTGATGTGCCGGCCAGAGGGGTAACCGAGCGTCGGACTGCCCCACCTCAGCAGATGAGGTCACCGGCGCTGGAAGGACAAGGATTGGGTCGTGACGGGCGGCGGTCGGCCGGCCCAATGGCTTCTGAGGATGAGGAAGATTTTTCTACTCCCCGGGCGTGGCAATCCCCAGCCCGGTCCCACAGACCTGCGCCGGTCGGTCCTCCCCCTTCCGGGTTTGAGGGCCTTGACCCGGGTCGCCGGGCTGCGTCGTTGGAGCATGGATTCCCCCCGTTAGGCGGTCAAGATTCCAGGATTACGGCTGGTGGGTTCACAGCGCCCACGCAGCCCGGTGAGTGTTTGTCCATGTCTTGTTCGTTTCCGCCGATATTGCGGGCGCTAGGGGAGCGCGGGGGGTTTGGGGCCGAGAGCGGGAGGTCAGAGGTGGCGACGGGTGAACCGGCGGGATTGGCCGCGGCCCTTAAGGAGCTGTTAGCACGTTTTGAGGACCGGGGTTCCGGGACGCGGGGTTCACCGGTGGACGCGTGGGTGTCCTCGCCGTCGCAAGGGGTGGCCCCTCTGGTTAGAGGTGGCAGTGCTGGGGGCATTGGGTCGGGGTCTGTGGGGTCTCGTTCGGGGGTGACTGTTTCGGTGCAGACGGATAAGGAGCCGAATGAGGGTGTTAGATTAGATGATAGGGCACGGGGCGAGGTGTATGTGTGCTTCGAGGGTCCTTTAGGGGCTCATTTGAAGAAAGAGGTGAGGGAGAAGATCTGGAAAGACGAGTACGTCGAGATCTTCTCCCTCTTGCCCCTGGAGAAATTCAACTTGGACAAAGGGAAGAGGGATGAGAGCAAGAAGGAGGAGGAGGAGAAGCGCAGGTGGAGGCTCATTCCTCAGACGTTCGCGCATTGGTTGCAGGCCTTTGCAATCTTGGCAAGCGTCGTGGGCGAGAAAGCGCCGGAAAATTGTTCCAGGCTGTTTTGCTACTTGGATGCGATCGCCGAAGCGCACAGGGCGTATGGTGGGATGGCGTGGTTGAGGTATGACGAGCAGTTTCGTCAGAGGAAGGCGGTGCGACCGGCCATACGCTGGGATCACAAGGACATTGGCCTGTGGCTTAAAGTCATGGCGCCAACTAAATTTGGGCAGTCCTTTCCAGGGGGGGCCGGCTTGTCCGGCCAAGGGGGTGGTTCGAGCTCAGGAACAGGGTCACAGGCTAGTGGAGTTAAGGGAGGGGTGTGCTGGTTGTTTAATAGCGGCCAATGCAAATTTGGCTCAGGCTGCCGGTTCAAGCACCAATGCTCCTTTTGTGGGGTGTCGACCCACCCAGCCTCAAGGTGTTTTAAGAAGGGGCGAGGAAAAGGGGGCGCTACGAGTGGACATGGGGGTGACGCCAGTGAGGCTACACGAAATGGCGCCGTTCCTGGCTAGGTTTCCAGATAGAGCAGCGGCGGTTTTGTTGTCGGAGGGTTTCGCTCACGGGTTTAGGATACCTCTGCCAGGGCACGAGGTCCCTTTCTCTGTGAAGAACCTGAGATCGGCACATGAACATCCGTCAGTTGTGGCTGAGAAGTTAGCCAAGGAGGTGGCGTTGGGGCGGATGGCCGGCCCCTTCGAACACCCGCCATTGGCGCAATTGGTGGTGTCGCCTTTGGGGGTGGTGCCTAAGAAAGAGCCGAACAAGTTCCGGCTCATACATCATTTGTCATTTCCTAAAGGGCGATCGGTGAACGATGGGATTGCGCCGGAGCTTTGTTCGGTCGTGTATACGTCATTTGATGCGGCGTTAGCTTTGGTTCGGCGTTATGGGTCGGGTTCTTTGATGGCCAAGACGGACATCGAAGCGGCATTCGGTTGTTGCCGGTTCATCGGATAGTTTGCGTTGTTCGGGGTGTTCTTGGGACGGGAAGTTTTATGTTGATAGATGCCTTCCTATGGGTTGTTCGCTATCATGTGCCTCCTTTGAGGCTTTCAGCACATTTTTGGAGTGGGTAGTTCTGGACGTGTCTGGGTTGGGAGCTTATCCATTACCTGGATGATTTTTTCTGCGTGGGGCCAGCTGGGTCTCCTGTATGTGGGTCTTTGCTTCAGGCAATGAGTTGGGTGGCAAGGCGCTTTGGGGTGCCGTTAGCAGCGGATAAGACGGAGGGTCCAGGGACTTGTCTGAGTTTTTTGGGAATTTGCATCGATTCCGTGCGGATGGAGTGCAGATTGTCTGAGGACAAGTTGGAAGGGTTGAAATGTGAGGTCCGGAGAGCGCAGGGCCTACGGAAAATTCAGCTGCGAGACCTGCAATCGCTTCTTGGGAAGCTTAATTTTGCCTGCCGGATCATGCCCATGGGGCGGGTTTTTTGCAGGCGGTTGGCAGGGGCAACGGCTGGGATTGATAGGCCCCATCATTTCATACGACTCCACAGGCAGCAGCGGGATGATTTGGCAGTGTGGTCGGGTTTTCTAGACAAGTACAATGGGCGTTCCATAATTTTGGAGGGAGAGGTGTCCAACAGCGAGATAGACATTTTTACAGATGCGTCGGGCAGCACGGGCTTTGGGGCAATTTGTGGGGGCACCTGGTGTGCGGCTCCTTGGCCGGGGTCATGGAGGGAGTTGTCGATCATGCGCAATTTGGCGTTTCTAGAACTTTTTCCCATTGTGGTGGCCGTGGAATTGTGGGGAGAACGGTTTAGAAATAGGAAGGTTCGCTTCTTTTGTGACAATTTGGGGGTGGTACAAGCCATTAACAGCTTGTCGGCCTCTTCCCCTCCAGTGGTCAGGTTGTTAAGGCTACTAGTATTGAAGTGTCTGTCGTTGAATTCTTGGGTGCGAGCGGAGCATGTGCCAGGAGTGCAAAACGCGGTAGCTGATTCTCTCTCTCGCTTACAGTGGGATCGCTTCAGGACGTTGGCACCGTCGGCAGCGGAAGTCGGGGAGGAGTGTCCTCATCATCTTTGGACCGTGGCCTTCGAGAAGCTGGGAGCTTGATTCGAGCTTCCTTGGCGGGTAACACCTGGGCTGCTTATGAAACAGCCTGGGGCTTATGGTCAGAGTGGTTACGGCAACTGGGGGATGTGTCCTCGGATGAGGATCAGGTGGGGGCATTACTGTGCTTCATAGCGTGGTGCCGGCGAGAAGGTTGGTCGGCCTCCAAGGTGTCCAAAGTAATGTCTGGGTTAGCGTTTGGGTTTCGGTATCGGAGGATGCGGGATGTGACAAAGGAGTTTGCGGTTACGCGAGCGTTGAGGGGTTACAGGAGGGGTAGCAGTGTCCGGGATTCGAGGCGTCCAGTAGTGTTTCAGTTGCTGGAGCGATTGGGGTGCGAGCTAGGGCGAGTGGCCACGTCGGGTTTTGAGTTGGCCTTGTTCAGGTTGGCCTTCTCATTAGCGTTCTTTGGAGCTCTTAGAATAGGAGAGCTGGTGTCCCCTAGTCGGTCGAGAGAGGGGGGATTGCAGGCGGCTGATGTAATGGAACAAGGGGGTGCGGTGCATTTTTGCATCCGCAGATCAAAAACTGACCAGATGAACAGGGGCAAGTGGGTGGTCTTACAACCGGTCCCGGGCGCTTTAATGTGCCCGGTGAGTTGTTTGAGGGTTTTTCGGGCTTTGCGGAGGGCTCAGGATGGGCCGCTTTTATGCCATGCAGACGGTTCCTTTTTGTCACGGTTCCAGTTCACTGCCATCTTCCGACGCTGTTTGGAAGCAGTCGGTCTGGAGCCGTCTTCTTTCGCGCCACATTCATTCCGAATCGGGGCGGCTACCGAGGCCGCCAGTTGGGGGTTGAGTGCAGATGTGGTGCGTCGGATAGGGAGGTGGGAGTCGGACAGGTTTCGTCTATACGTCCGTCCACACTTGGTGCCTGGGGTGATACCGGGTTAAGGTTAGGTAAAGGTGGGGGGGGGGGAGAGAGAGGGGAGAACGAGGGTCTTTGGGGTTTGCCTTGTAGTAATTGTTGTTTACCTCTTCTGTTTCTTTTTCAGCGCGGTTTCCCCTCCTGGTCTGGATTCTTGGGCATTCATATGTGCATTGGGGTGCGGAACGAGCTGCGGCGAGACCGAATGGGCGTCAGTTGGGTTTTTCTAGGGGCCTGGTTGAGGTCCGCTGGCTTGGAAGGCGGGGGATGCGTTGGTTAGGGGTGGTGCCTGAAGTCATTCGGTTTGCGGCTTTGGATAGGGAGCCGGATATTCTGGTTTTGCATGTGGGAGGCAATGATTTAGGGGTTGTGTCGTCCAGGGAACTTATCAGGACGATTAAATATGACCTGTTGCGCCTGTGGTCTACCTATCCGGATTTGATGATTGTGTGGTCTGACATAGTGTACAGGCATCAATGGCGTGGGGCACGGTCTGTCGAATGTTTGAATCGGGCTAGGATTAAAGTGAACAGAGCGGTGTCGGGTTTTGTGGCTCGTAACGGAGGGGTCTTTGTGAGGCATTTGGAATTGGAGTCGGGGGAAGGTCATTTTTGGAGGGCGGATGGTGTGCACTTAACTGCAGTTGGTCTGGATTTGTGGGCCCTCGGTCTGCAGGAGGGCATCGAAGGGCGATTGGTTTGGTGGGGTCTTCGCATGAATGAGGTTTCATGGCATGCTCCGTGGTGGCAGGGCAGGGGTTCTGGGAGTTGAGGAGGAGATTGCTGGGGAGTCATTCGGGGTGTGACTCCCTCGGGGGTGTGGCAAAGGTGGACACGACCTGGCGAAGGTGGGGGGCTCTTCCAGGCTGGTACCCCTGGAGAGCAAATTGGGTGAGCCATCATGTATGGCTTTGGACCTCCGAGCCATTGGAATGCGGCTGGGGGTAGTGTGGTTTCCCTTCGGGGATTTGGTCGCCAGGTCGGATTTGGCTCCTAGGACCTCTGCCCCTACTGGTTGTTATTGGTTGACCAATGGCTGAGTTGGTCTTTGGTTGCTTGGGGGTTGGAGCTAACTGGTGGACAGTTAGCTGGTGAGTGAAAGATGGTTTGGAAGTATTTATCATGGTACCGTTAGGTACTTGTGGAATGTTGTTGATAAGTATTTATGAAAATGTTATTTATGTTTGTATTTGTTAATAAAACGGCTGCTGTGGCCAATTTATCCAATTGGTTGTCCGTGCGTTATTGGGTAAGGGTCACAAGCAGTGGGTCTGGTGAAAGGCGAGGGATGAAGGAGGTAAGTTGGTGGTGGCTTTTAACGTAGCCATCAGAGTTGCCCAGGGTCAAGATGCGCGCCGGACCGGCCCCCACCCCCCATAGGGGAGGCGCGGCCATGACCCGGCACGCTGGGGCGCAGCGTCATCGCGCCCTGTAGGGAGGGGGAGGGGCTTAGTGACGCGGAGAGGCGAAGGGCTTAGCCCCGCCCCTTCCGCCCAGTGAGCAGTTGGCGCGGCACGAGGCAAGAATCCCACCCACCCTCCCTGGTGTTTCTGATAGTGTTAAGGTGTATAGGGAGTTTTCGCTGTCATGGCAGTCGTATGGCGGCAGGGGTTCTGGGAGTTGGAGGAGGAGATTGCCTGGGGGAGTCATTCGGGGTGTGACTCCCTCGGGGGTGTGGCAAAGGTGGACACGACCTGGCGAAGGTGGGGGGCTCTTCCAGGCTGGTACCCCTGGAGAGCAAATTGGGTGAGACATCATGTATGGCTTTGGACCTCCGAGCCATTGGAATGCGGCTGGGGGTAGTGTGGTTTCCCTTCGGGGATTTGGTCGCAGTCGGATTTGGCTCCTAGGACCTCTGCCCCTACTGGTTGTTATTGGTTGACCAATGGCTGAGTTGGTCTTTGGTTGCTTGGGGGTTGGAGCTAACTGGTGGACAGTTAGCTGGTGAGTGAAAGATGGTTTGGAAGTATTTATCATGGTACCGTTAGGTACTTGTGGAATGTTGTTGATAAGTATTTATGAAAATGTTATTTATGTTTGTATTTGTTAATAAAACGGCTGCTGTGGCCAATTTATCCAATTGGTTGTCCGTGTGTTATTGGGTAAGGGTCACAAGCAGTGGGTCTGGTGAAAGGCGAGGGATGAAGGAGGTAAGTTGGTGGTGGCATTTAACGTAGCCATCAGAGTTGCCCAGGGTCAAGATGCGCGCCGGACCGGCCCCCACCCCCCATAGGGGAGGCGCGGCCATGACCCGGCACGCTGGGGCGCAGCGTCATCGCGCCCTGTAGGGAGGGGGAGGGGCTTAGTGACGCGGAGAGGCGAAGGGCTTAGCCCCGCCCCTTCCGCCCAGTGAGCAGTTGGCGCGGCACGAGGCAAGAATCCCACCCACCCTCCCTGGTGTTTCTGATAGTGTTAAGGTGTATAGGGAGTTTTCGCTGTCATGGCAGTCGTATGGCGGCAGGGGTTCTGGGAGTTGGAGGAGGAGATTGCCTGGGGGAGTCATTCGGGGTGTGACTCCCTCGGGGTGTGGCAAAGGTGGACACGACCTGGCGAAGGTGGGGGGCTCTTCCAGGCTGGTACCCCTGGAGAGCAAATTGGGTGAGCCATCATGTATGGCTTTGGACCTCCGAGCCATTGGAATGCGGCTGGGGGTAGTGTGGTTTCCCTTCGGGGATTTGGTCGCCAGGTCGGATTTGGCTCCTAGGACCTCTGCCCCTACTGGTTGGTATTGGTTGACCAATGGCTGAGTTGGTCTTTGGTTGCTTGGGGGTTGGAGCTAACTGGTGGACAGTTAGCTGGTGAGTGAAAGATGGTTTGGAAGTATTTATCATGGTACCGTTAGGTACTTGTGGAATGTTGTTGATAAGTATTTATGAAAATGTTATTTATGTTTGTATTTGTTAATAAAACGGCTGCTGTGGCCAATTTATCCAATTGGTTGTCCGTGCGTTATTGGGTAAGGGTCACAAGCAGTGGGTCTGGTGAAAGGCGAGGGATGAAGGAGGTAAGTTGGTGGTGGCATTTAACGTAGCCATCAGAGTTGCCCAGGGTCATGATTATTCAAATGGGAGTCATGAAAATCCGTTTGAAAAAAAAACATGTGCCAAGGCAGATTTTGTGTGCAGCCCTGATCCGTGTATTACAGAGAAGGGGATCTGTGATCTGGAGTATGACACTGCAGGGAATGAAGAGATATGTCAGGCTGGGACCTGTAGTGCAGCGGAGGTCACATGCTCCAATTGCTGCTGTGTTTCCAGTAGTTTTTACTGCAATAGTCACAAGGATTGCAGTGATGGTAGTGATAGGAAAAGTGAGCTATTAGACCTGGAAAAAAAGAGGGTTTGCTCAGGTGCCAGTGAGGGACAGGGGAGAGTATTTGAATCCTCTGATGCTAGGGAAGGGCCCGCTTTTGAGACGGTTGATAATTTTTCCCTAAAAGTTATGGAGGACAATGTTAGCAGTATCACAGAGGTGGTAGGTCCGGCGGTTTATGGCGATCGGCAGGTGGGTGCTATTAGCAGCCAGATGTCTGCTGCCCCTACTTTTAAAAATGTGTCTGCCATTGACTCCAGTGCACAATGTGAAATGGATGATGTGCAAGATAAAGGAGTGACCCTGATAGAGGTTGAGTATTCTCCCTTAGAGACGGTTACAGGAGATGTGCAGGAAACATCGCCACACAGTGCTGCAGAAGGTCTGCTGCTAAACCGGGCCAGTAAACGGAGGTGTGAACAGGGGAATGTGTCACCGGACATTAATGAAGGGGCCATTGCAGTAAGGTCTGAACAGCGTTCTAGGAGAGGCGCTTTGGCTGAATGTGAAAAACCTGACATCAGTGATGAGGTTGGTGATGGTACCGAGCATGTTTGCTGTATACTTTTTGCAGAGCGTACATGGGTTGTGCCACTGGTGGTAAGTGGCTATGACCTGTCGGCTGCTCATGGTGGGATGAGTGCGTGGGGTGAGCCTACAGCTGAGCTATGTGTGGAAAAGGTTGTCCCTGAGGATATGGAGAAGACGGTGCCCCTGTGTAGGAACTTTGACCCAGGGGGAAGGTACAAGGTGACAATGTCCTACGGCCTTTTCAAGGGGGAGGGATATGTGACAGAGCGATCCCCGATAGTCGCAGGTTTCTGCCACTAGAGGGTGTGAGGCTAGAGACATACTGCAGATGCGCCACTGAGGACCTGGTCTCAGTGGGGAAAAGTCACCTATATTATGTCAGTAATGATATAGTACTGACACTTACAGTAGTGGCTAGAATAGCTGCTAGGCGGCTATGTATGGGGTGGCTTTTTTGGGACAGCCATAGTGTTTTTTTTTGGGGGGTGTCCCCCCCATTCCCGGCCAGGTTTTGGGTAAAGCCTTTTGGGGACCGGGTTTTTAAAAGGGCCCCCACTAAGGGGAAACAGGGGGGGTTTGGGCTGCTACCTGGCAGTGGGCTTTGTTTGGAAACTAGAGAGAGCTCTGGGCCCCCCGGGGGCTTGAGGAAAAAACCACAAAGTATACGTAAGAAACTGTGGGAAAGTTGGGGGCTGTGTGGTAGGGCACAGACCCGAGTAGAGAGGGGCTGTTTTTTTGTGAAATCTAGTGGCTAGACGGCCGAGGGTTTTATTTTTGTTTTTTTTTGCTTTGTATGTTTTTTTGGGTTTCTAATAAAAACGGCTGAAGCCCCGGATAAACTGAAGCCTGGGGTTGGGGTCCAAACCGTTTTTAAACCCAAAGCCGATCCGTGAGCTGAATTTACCCCCCGGGGCCCAGCCCAAAAAGGCCCGGGCCCAAGGAAAATTGTGAGGGTGTCACAGGTGCAGAGGTTTCGTCCAAGTAGGCCCCCAACCCCGTTGGTTTTAGGGGCTGCTCCCGGTTCCCCGCGCTGCTGGGGGCTGCCCCCCTCCCCTAGGCGGGGGAAGGGAAACTGCTAATTCAGTGACTCCAGACCCTTTGGTTTCTACTGGGTGGAGCCTTGGGGACTGCTCCTACCCCCCCCTTTACCTACCCCAGCAGCCCGGGGCAGTAGTACGGGGAAGCGCGAGGAAACCCCCCCCCACACCCGTCAGTTGGCCGGGGCCTATGTGGGCAAAAATCCCTCCTTGATTTAAAGGGGGGGATTTCCCAAAAGTATTTGAGTTTGTCCCTTCCCCCCCCATTCTGGGAAAAAAACTCTTATTTTGGACCGGTTTGCGAGGGTCCAATAGGGTGGGGAGCCAGAAGTTCCCCTCCCTCTGCCCCGGTTTCTGAAAATTCCCGCTTTTTCATAGCCAGGCAAATAAACAAAGCTGCGGGGGATCTGCAAAATTTACTCGAGGGGCTCCCTGCCTCCATTTCCACTGTATAACTGCCACGGGGCTTGGGGGGTCATCTGCCCCCGGGCTTTCCCCATCTCCCCTCCACCCCCCAGCTGCTCCTGCTCCCCTCTTTGTCCCCTGGGTAAAAAAACCCACTCATTTCACCAGACAATGCTTTGTCATGCCCCTCCTCCTGCCTCCTCCCCCTCCTCATTTCAGTCCCCACCGGGATCTGTGGCACGAGATGTAGTCGCCAGTCTCCACCCCCTGCCCAGCGTTTTTTCGCATCTGTTCCCGGGCATGAAGCAGTGGAATGAGTTATTCACCCGTAGCCCGGGGCGATGACAAATAAGTCCCTCCTCAAATGGCCCAACAAACGGCGGGGGTTCCGTGAGTGCCATGGCTGACCAATACACGGGGGAGTTTTTTCTGTCTTTTCGGGATATCAAAAAATCGTTAAGGGCCTTTTCCTGTTCATAAGTGGGCCAAATGTGCGGCGGGAATTCCAGCGGGGAAACTTTGCATATCAGAGTGTGTTGGGGGGGAGGCCGTTCGTGCTGCAACTCGAGGACGTGTTCCGGGTTTGTACAAGGCAAGTGCATGCACATTTCCGGGGCATTTTCAAGTTTAAAGACGGGAAGATTCGGGAACCTTTTCACAACCCAGTTTGAACACGGTGCGCCATGCGGGGCGCATGAACCCCCCCTCCTCGGTGAGCGGGGACCCCATGTTCCTCCCATTGTCCGTCACCATGGTTCCGTTTGCAGTTGGCGGGAAAACCCAAACCATCGATTTCTTCTGCATGACGGGGAGCGTTTCCCCTGGTGACTTCTTCGCAGGAAAGCCGGGTGTAGAACTGCGTGACACCGCTGTGCCCTACACATTGGTTTGATGGAGCAGTACTTGTGGAGGCTGAGATGGTGGTGGTGGTGGAGGAGCAGGAGGGGACATTGGCGCAGGTGAAAAGGTTTGAAAACGGGGGAGGAGAAAGGGGGCGTCTCCTTTCCCAATTTGTTGGTTGCCGGGGCGGAAGCACATTCACCCAGTGGGCCGAAAAGGAAGTATGGCCCTGCCGAGTTACGCTCCAGACGTCCGCGCTGCCGTGCACCTTGGAACAAACCCATAACTCAAAAACTGGCCCCCCTTTGTTTAATATTTTTTAAGTGCTGGTACTGCCTTTTTGGAAAAAGAAATTTCGGGTTGGAAATTCCATTTTGGTTTTTGGGACAAGCCAAATTGTTCTTGAATGGGGCAGAGTCCCCCCATTTGGAAAGGGAGGGACTGCAAAACCAAAAACTTGGACAGGAGACGGTCGCGCTGACCTTTTTGGGTGGTTTTGGGCGCCCCATGGTCTCTTGAATGCCTCGCTGAACGATGCTGGCGCCATGAGTAGCGAGGAGCAGAGACTGGCCGGGAGATGATGTCAAGAGAAAAAGCTCCCCCTGCAGAGGGGGGGGGAGCTTGACTGGCTGAAAAGGATGTGGCCACTGAGCGGCTGCTGCGCGTTGCTGCGGCGGAGGATGGCCACCATCTGAGCCTCGTTTTCTCCAGGCCCCCGGGGGGTGACTTCAGTGTTGACGCAAAGGGCCCTGGTGCCAACGTTAGCTCCCTTGCCCCCCCCTTCACTTTCTGCCACAGATTTTCATTTACCCAAAAATTTGGCTCCCCCGGTTTCTTGCAAAGAACTGCCACACAACGCTCTGACTGAGTACTACTGCCCCCCGCGCCCTCGCTGGGCCCCTGTGCCGCACTTTGTGGACCGCAAGCGGGTTTTTTACCCTGGGCTTGGCTCCCGACCTCACATGCTGCTTCCTGCTGATCATGGGGCCCCCAAAAACCCTTGTGCTGCGCTGCTGCCTGAGTGAAGCTGACGCCTCTTCTCCCGACGATGATGAAGCCCTTGCCTCCCCGGCTCCCAAGTGCGGTCGGTATATCATCTCTA
Source organism: Phyllomedusa bahiana (assembly GCA_025379985.1). Taxonomy (NCBI): domain Eukaryota; kingdom Metazoa; phylum Chordata; class Amphibia; order Anura; family Hylidae; genus Phyllomedusa; species Phyllomedusa bahiana. Next base: position 52,513 of record JAODAL010004641.1, read on the forward strand.
TTTGTGTTTCATCGCACGCTGTCCTCCACCGGGCTTGGGATGCCAGGTGACCCTCACAACATGACCCCCCAGCCACTCTCCCATCTAAACTTTTCCGCCTACTGAAGAAGCAGGGGTATTGGCCCCCCTTTCTTTGTGCCAAGTATTTGCTGACTGCCCTCTCAAAATTGTTCATCCTCGTATATTGTGGCGCTGAGCCAGACCATAGTAGATCCGGGTGAGGGAACCGGATGGGACAGAGGCGGGCTGAGGACAGGTGAGGATGACCTAGCCAACCAATCAAGAACCCTTGGGTTGCTGAACAACACATGGCTGCTAGATGACAGCGGCAGTTGTGGCTTCACCGAGTGACCCCTGCTGCGACGTCCCCTTGCTGTGCTGCGACCTGGGCCTATTCCAGGAATGTTTGTGCCACTGCCACTCGCAGGTGCAGAGCCTGCCACCTCTCTGTCTGACATACTGTTTGTTCTAAAATGTACAGACACTGTTTGATGATGATATCTGTATATGATAAATATACACCCTGTTTTTGACTCCAAATGAACCCAGTAACAAGCTTGGGTAACCCTTGGATATAAATTGCGCTCCACAAATGGCCAGGAAAAATTTACTTGTATGTGTCGTTTATAAACACTGTGTGTTTTACTAAATGTAAAGGCACAAACAGGCTTAATTAACCTTCGAACATGAATTAGGCTACAGGAAAAATGTATATATTTTTGCGTTGAAAAGGACGGTTTCTTGGGGTCAGCATACCAGCAAAACAACGCTTAATTAACCCCTGGATGTAAATTGCGCCAAAGAATTGAGCCGCACAAACTAGTAGCTTTGTAGCGTGTTACAATTGCGTGTTTTCTACGCCACACAACAAGAGATACAGTTGTAATTAACCTTTGCTTGTGAATTATGCTACAGGAAAAATGTATATATTTTGGCGTTGAAAAAGACGGTTTCTTGGGGTCAGCACACCAGCAAAACAACGCTTAATTAACCCCTGGATGTAAATTGCGCAATAGAATTGAGCAGCCAAAAATGAAGTGGTATTTGTATTGTAAAAACGCTGTTTCTTTAAATGAATACAACAGGAACTGGCTTAGATCCCACTTGGATATTGAATGTATATGCAGCTGCAGTGGAATCACACTGGATTTCAGATCCAATACCCCAAACAATAAGAAATAGGACATGATGAGAACAGTCTCTGAGACAAGCTGAAGACACCCCACAGAAATTGCTATATAAAAATCAGTTCTTCAGTAAGAGCTATCAGCCGTGGCAGCACCTTCCCTGATCAGTACAGTGAGAGCGGTATGAGCTCCCAGCGTCACGCCTGGACTTATATAGTGCGGTGACATCACAGATCCCCCCGGGGTCTCTGATTGGCTTCACCTCTGCACATGTCATGCAGGCAATGCCCTTCTTCCTCCCAGGTGCTTTGCCCCATGTAGCGCCATGTGCCGAAAGCCATTTTATCAATCAAAAGCACACTTCGATCACCTCAAGTCCCCCAAAGTTCGACTTCGTTCCGAACCGAAGTTTTCCTGAAATTCTAAACGAATTCCACTTCGTTAGAATCAATTCGCCCATCTCTAGCGGGGGCTCTTTAACTGACCGCGGCGACAGAGTAGCGCTGGTGCGCTACTCTGGCGCCGCCGGGCCATTCCCACCGGCGGGTGAAGCGGCCGCTGTGGCCGTTTAAAACCCGCCCAGAGTCTCGCTGTGCAGGAAAGGAGGAGGGGATCGTTCCCCTCCCCCCTCCTCCCCCTGTATGTACCCGGCCGGTGTGCGCCGTACATACAGGTCAGCGGCGCAGAGGGAAGTGACACGCGGCTGCACGCACTTCCCCTGCGGCGCTGAGGAGATCTTCCGGAGCGGCCGCGCTCAGGAGCCTGGTCAAAGGGGAGTGGCTTTTATTTTTTTATTTTTTATTAGCTTTAGGGGGGCACTACCTGGCCAAACAATGGGGGCACTACTGGCAAAAAATGGAGGCATCACCTGGGAACAGAGGGGGCATCTACCTGGCAAACAATGGGGGCACTTACCTGGCAAACAATGGGGCATCACCTGGTAAAGAGGGGGCCTACCTGGCAAACAATGGGGGGGGACTACCTGGCAAACAATGGGGCACTACCTGGCTAAATAGGGGGGGTCTACCTGGCTCACAATGGGGGGCACACCTGGCTACAATGGTGGGGGTCTACCTGGCTCACAATGGGGGCACTACCTGGCAACAGAGGGGGCAACTACCTGGCAACAGGGGGCACTACCTGCAAACAATGGGGGCATCTACCTGGCAACGAGGGGGGCACTACCTGGCTAAAAAAAGGGGCAATACCTGGCTAACAATGGGGCATCTACCTGGCAACAGAGGGGGCACTACCTGGCTAACAAAGGGGGCAAAAACATGGAAACAATGGGGGCATCTACCTGGCTAACCATGGGGGCACTACCTGGCAACAAAGGGGGGCACTAACCCTGGCAAACAATGGGGGCATCTACCTGGCAACAGAGGGGGCAACTACCTGGCAAAAGAAGGGGCACTACCTGGCACCCGAGGGGGCACTACCTGGCTAACACCGGGCGGCATCTACCTGGCTACAGAGGGGGCATCTACTTGGCTACAAGGGGGCATCTACCTGCCTGTAAGGGGCACTACCTGGTTATGGGTGGCTACTACCTGGCTAAAAGGGCATCTACCTGGCTTTTCCTCCCAAAGCCGTTATGCAGTTAGGTGGAGTGGGTGTGGCTTTTTGAAGGGGCGCGGCACACCGACAAGATGGGCGTGTCCATGCAAATCTTTGCCGCGCCGCGTGTAGCGCGCCACCCACTACACTCTGCGGCTTTTTCAATTGCAAAAGTTGGCAACTATGACCTAGGAAAGGCAGCTTTCATATAAAGTATTTTCATACAATCAGAGCTACCCAGCCTGCAGCAGAGGGCAGCAATCCCACTTTTCAAGTCTCTGTGCATGAGAGCTTTCCAGATATGTCAGTGAAGAGTTTAACCTTAACCCTACATTATCTGAGCATCTTCATAGAACTATTGAGTATTGGGCCAGACCGCCAGCTGCTGGATCTCAAAAGCTATGAGGTGTGCAGGACTTACTATATCTCATGATTCTTCCATTGATTCTTCCTAGGCTCCTCCACTGATAGGACTGATGCTTCATTCTCTTTATCCAATAATTGCAAACAATGCCGTATATTAGCAGTGCACACGTTATAGTCCCAGCCGTTAGGAGTACCGTGCTTAGACTCCCCTATATAAATCAAAAACGTACACATGGGCTGTATGGACAAAACATTGAACTTTACTTCATTTTTATAAATTGGTGCATAAAAGACATAGTTCTATGACGAACACCTTAGGCAATGAAAAACATATGAAAACGTGGCAGTACTTAGCTGTATAGCTTCTCCTGTTTAGGAGGTGAGTGGTAGTCCCATAGTAGACTAGTAGGAGCCAATCATGCTGAGTTGCAGCCCAGTGCCGCCATGTAATGACGCGACGTTTCGGAAGGCACGCCTTCCTTTCTCAAGCATGCGTTGTAAAGGCACTTCATCCTCTTTATTCACTGACCATGATTACACAGGTGTGCATGTCATGTTATCTATACTAAAACCAATATACTAACATCACTGTTAAAAACAATATAAATGTCTCAGCTTAGAGGACATGAAAAAAGGTATAGGAGCATACTTTATATAGTGCATAAGTTACAAATAGCAACGTAGACTCAAAGACTCATTTAACCCCTTTGTGCAATTGTGTCCATTGTTGCAATCCAATACGCCTCCCTCTGTAGTAACCTAGTTTTATTTTGGCATCTATCTGAGATGTTCACTTGTTCAAGTACACACCAACGTAAATCACAGATATTATGTTGGTATTCATTGAAATGTTTCGCTACAGTTGTTTCACCAAATTTTGTGGATACGTCTGAGCTATCTTTTTTATTTTTAAAATTTCTAATAGCACTTTTATGTTCCCCTATCCTAATTCTCACTGGGCGGCTGGTCTGTCCTATATACCATTTGCTACATGGACATTTTAACATGTAGATTACGTTGTTGCTGGTGCAACTAAAGTATCCTTTTAATGGTATATCATATCCCTGATGTGGATGTTTAATTGTTGAACCTTTAATAATAGCGGAACAGTTGTTGCACGATAGACAAGGATGTGTCCCATTACGTTTAGTCCGAAGGATTTTTTGTCTGGTAAAACAATAAACAATAAACGTGGTAAAACAATAGGCAATAGCGTTATACATTCAGATTTGCGCCCTACACAGATTTCCAGACAAAAAATCCTTCGGACTAAACGTAATGGGACACATCCTTGTCTATCATGCAACAACTGTTCCTCTATTATTAAAGGTTCAACAATTAAACATCCGCATCAGGGATATGATATACCATTAAAAGGATACTTTAGTTGCACCAGCAACAACGTAATCTACATGTTAAAATGTCCATGTAGCAAATGGTATATAGGACAGACCAGCCGCCCAGTGAGAATTAGGATAGGGGAACATAAAAGTGCTATTAGAAATTTTAAAAATAAAAAAGATAGCTCAGACGTATCCACAAAATTTGGTGAAACAACTGTAGCGAAACATTTCAATGAATACCAACATAATATCTGTGATTTACGTTGGTGTGTACTTGAACAAGTGAACATCTCAGATAGATGCCAAAATAAAACTAGGTTACTACAGAGGGAGGCGTATTGGATTGCAACAATGGACACAATTGCACCAAAGGGGTTAAATGAGTCTTTGAGTCTACGTTGCTATTTGTAACTTATGCACTATATAAAGTATGCTCCTATACCTTTTTCATGTCCTCTAAGCTTGAGACATTTATATTGTTTTTAACAGTGATGTTAGTATATTGGTTTTAGTATAGATAACATGACATGCACACCTGTTTAATCATGGTCAGTGAATAAAGAGGATGACGTGCCTTTACAACGCATGTTTGAGAAAGGAAGGCGTGCCTTCATAAACGTCGCGTAATTAATTGGCGGAATTGGGCTGCAACTCAGCATGATCGGCTCCTACTAGTCTACTATGGGACTACCACTCACCTCCTAAACAGGAGAAGCTATACAGCTAAGTACTGCCACGTTTTCATATGTTTTTCATTGCCTAAGGTGTTCGTCATAGAACTATGTCTTTAATGCACCAACTTATAAAAATGAAGTAAAGTTCTATGTTTTGTCCACACAGCCTATGTGTACGTTTTTGCTTCATTCTCTTCAGCTGCATTGCTTTCATTTTCCCTTCCATGTGACTAGGAGGTTGGTCCTGGCCCCTGAGCCCAGAGGACAGCAATGCTTCTGTCAGGAAAACATTGTAATGTTCCCATGATATCTAGACAGACGAAGATGGCGTTCAGCATTATCTTTTTTATTAGAAAACATCCATACACTGATTCCTTACTTCCACTACCAGTTCCCAGCTCAACTCTACATCACTTCCTGTCTGTCACATGTCCTCTTTATTAAAAGGGAACATGAACCTCAATATATGTTTTATCCCCTCCCCTCTTTTTATAACAAAATACATTACAGTAAAGCTTGAATCAAAACAGAGCATAACAAATCATAAATCAACATTCCACCGTCATCTAGATATTAATACTATAAAGACAGAATAGAGAACCAAGGCTAAGCCTCCTCAATGAGTCTAAGCAGTGGTCATCTTTCTCTCAAAGGATAGTGTCTTGAATGACTGGGATCGCTGTTTACCGAAGAGCTAGGCACTTCTGACTGAGACTGGCTACTCTCAGTAACAGTTCCTTCTGTCTGTGAAGGCTCATTAACACTTTCTGCTGGTATTGCCTTGAAATGTGATGAATTCCTGGTTATAGAGTGTCCATGTACTGTTCAAGCTTGTGAACAATTTTGTAATTATAAACTTGGAGTCGCAGACCCCACTGTTCAATCCTTGCTGCCATCTTTGCTCTTTGATTTTCCAGAAATGGTGAGAACAGCTTGATGATTAGTAACAATGGTAAAAGGAGCTTCATAGAGAATCAGATGAAAATGTTCACATCCCCAGACAACCACTCAGCTCTACTTTTTAGGTTGATAGTATTTTTTCTGTATTGGTTAATCCTTTACCAGCATATCAGATGATTCATGGGTCTGAATTGTTATCTTTGTCTTTTTCTGGTATAGCTCCAAGGCCTACTGGACTGGTATCCACAATGAATTCAGTGTGTAAATTTGGATCAAAATAGGCCAAATGTTGTTGTTGAGCAAAGTTCATTTTTCATTACATCAAAAGAGGTTTACCATTCAGGAGACTTTGAATTCATTTGAATTCAGAGTTCTGGGTTGTTCTTTCTCTCAATTGGGCAGTAGTTGTGGAGAAATTTTAGATACCTCTAGCACAGTAACTGGACACTCCAAGAAAAGTGCGAACTTCACTGACATTTTGAGTAACCGAGACATTTTAATTGCCTTTACTCTAGCTTAAAAAAATTGACCATAGGACTCCATAAGAACCATAAGAAGATCAGCATTTAAAAACGGCATGTAACATACGGTTGTGTTCAGCTTTGGTTTTGCTAAAAACTAGAATATCATCACTATAATTGAAAGAATTGGGAATATGTTGGATTACATTGCTTATGGCATCTTGAAAAATTTGTGCTGCTTATCAGACTCCAAAAATTAACAGCTTGTATCACCATAGCCCTAAGTGTGTAGAGAATGTTGTCAAATATCTGACAATTCTGAACTTTGTTCTAGAAGATGGTAGTCTTTGTTAAGGTCAAGGTTTGAAAAGATAGATGCTCCCTTAATGTCATTAATTGTGGGAGAGATGTGCCTTTCGCTCTGAATTACAACATTTGGAAGGCGCATAGAAACACAGAGTCTTACCTTATCAGGATTTTTTTAGTTTTGGAACTACTACAATTGGAGAAACCCATGGAGTTGGACCAGTGATCGTTTCAATGATATCTTCATCCTTTAACCTCTTAAGTAGTGTTGAGCGATTACGTTGGCTATCGACATCGGGCGATAGTCGATAGTCGGCCACCATCGATAAGGTTTTTCGATAGTGAGCAGTCGATTATGAGCGATGACCATTAAAATCTATGGGAGAGCAACAACACCTTCATTCTTACACCCAAACAGGGCTGGAGAAGTTGGAATTAACAGCCACAACAGTCAAATGGATACCTGCTACATCTTAGGCACAACACTTAGGCTATAAAAGCCACAGAAAAAAAGTCACACACCATTCACTATCCCTGTCTTGTACCGCAGCATGACCCTTAAACCTGCATCATCCACAAATTAAAAAGTGCCAGAAGGCAGTATTATTTGAACCATCATTTTACTTGAACTGGACATTGAATATCCCTGTCCTGGAACACAGCATGACCCTAAAAACCTGCATGACCCACAGATTAAAAAGTGCTGGAAGAAAGTAGTCTTTGAACCACCATTTTAGTTTCACTGGACATTGACTAGAACTGTCCTGGACCGCAGTATGACCATTAAACCTGTCTGACCCCAGATTAAAATATGCCGGAAAAAGGAGTCTTTCAACCACCATTTTAGTTGAACTGGACATTGACAAACCCTGTCCTGGACCGCAGCATGACCCTAAACCTGTCGACCCACAGATTAAAAAGTGCCGGAAAAGTAGTCTTTCAACCACCATTTTAGTTGAACTGGACATATACTGTCCCTGTCCTGGGCCACAGTATGACCATTAAACCTGTCTGACCCCCAGATTAAAAAGTGCCGGAAAAAGGAGTCTTTCAACCACCATTTTAGTTGAACTGGACATTGACAAACCCTGTCCTGGACCGCAGCATGACCCTTAAACCTGTCTGACCCACAGATTAAAAAGTGCCGGAAAAAGGAGTCTTTCAACCACCATTTTAGTTGAACTGGACATTGACAAACCCTGTCCTGGACCGCAGCATGACCCTTAAACCTGTCTGACCCACAGATTAAAAAGTGCCGGAAAAAGGAGTCTTTCAACCACCATTTTAGTTGAACTGGACATTGACTATACCTGTCCTGTGCCACAGCATGACCCAGGGCCGGAGTTACAGTGGGTGCGGTGAGAGCCCAGGCTGGCGTCCGTCATCTATTAACACACAGGTTAAAATGCCCTGATGACGCAGCAACGAAAACTGTCGTGCTGAAGCAGAGTGCGGAAGCGGAAGTGTGAGAACTCCAGCCTTCCTCAGTACACAGTCAAGACCTGGGTAGCGCTTGCCCCTCCGTATGAGTGCGGACCAATTGAGCTTCACTTGGAAATACTGGTGGTTAACGCTCCTGTTACACCCAGCCGTCCACAGCTCCTGACCTGTGTGTGGACGGTCTCCAAGGCAGATTAATTTCAACACGGCCTGGTGTCTCTGGGCACGTGATGCCACCAGAGGACCTTGGGGGAAAGAGCCCTGCACCATCCCTGCGGTTTTGAAGAGCGTGCGCCGAGCCTGAGAGCCACCGTCACCCCCAGGGACATCCACCCAGCTCACCCAGTGAGCTGTCATAGAGATATAGCGGCCTTGGCCGTGCTTACTAGTCCATGTGTCGGTGGTCAGATGGACTTTTCCGGACACAGATGCAGACAACGTGCTTGAAATTTTAGATGACACGTGGATGGCCAGGGCAGGGACGGCTTTTCTGGCAATGAAATGCCTGCTCGGCATCTGGTATTGGGGGCAGGCAAGGGCCATGACATGGCGGAACCCATCTGTGTCCACCAGACGGAAAGGCAACATTTCCAAGGCCAAAAGCCTGGCAATGCCGACATTCAGGCTTTTGGCTTTGGGATGGTTGGGGTTAAAGTGTTTCTTCTGCTCCCAAACCTGGAAGACAGAAGGCTGGCTGCTAGACTGGCCGCTGTACGGCGTGCAGGTCGTCAAACTGGCGGAAGGAGAAGGGGTAGGATGGGTCTCTGGTGGTGCTGGTGGTACTCGGGCGACGGTGGAGGCTGAAGCGGAGGCTGATCCCTGATCATGACTCTGAGAGACATGGGCAGCTGAGGAACGCTTGGTGGTGGCGGAGGAAGAGGAGGCGGAGACAGAGGGTGTGACAGTGGTTGGAGGCCCGGCGTCGGTCTGGCCTTTTTTGGCCAAGTGTTGCCTCCATTTCAACTCATGCATTCGCTGCATGTGACTAGACATGTTGGTGGTGATTAACCACCTAAGGTTCTTGCCTCTACTTATGCGTTTACGGCAAAGGCGGCATATGACATCGCTTGGTGAATCAGAGGCTTGGTCAAAGAAGGCCCAGGCTTGAGAGGTCCTGGACCATTTTGACGGCGATAAGCGAGGAGCGGGGTTTGCGCTGACCGTGGCTGGCGGAATCATATCAGCGGACTTCTGCGACGCCCTCTCCCTTTTTGAGGCGGAACCCATACTGACACTACCCCATCGTCTTCCTCCTCGTCCAGTGATGAAGCGCTCGCAAGCAAATTCTGCTGAAAAGACCACGTTGGATCCGCAATGTTGTCATCATCATCATCAACACAGGTGACTTCGTCGTCCTGACATTCTGCATCCAGAAGCTGCGGGCTACAAGCAAGAGGGACTGCAAGGCGTTGCCGACCGCCCGGGATTTTTGCCGATTGACCGGCTTCCTTCTCCTCCTCTGATGGCATCAGTAACTGGGCGTCAGAGCAGAGAAAATCCTCCTCTTTGGCCTCTTGATCTTTTAACATGCCTTCTGACCCCAACCGCATTTTGTCATCAAAGAGGTCTTCAGAAAATGGATTATCCACAGTGGTGGGTACACGAGTTGACATTTGGGCTGCTTCATGTTGGACGGATGCTGGTGATGCTGATGACGACATTTGTGGCCGTGACTGGGAGGACGAGGAGGTAAGACTGCTGGATGCAGGTTGCATTAACCACTGAAGGACAGATTGGCGACGCTGTTCGTTACTGAGATTCACAGGGCCCTGACCCAGCGAGGACAGGCCTGACGGTCCTGCAACTGATGATCCGCTGGCATGCGTGTTGTCGCCAGCACTGGAAGGAGCACCTTCTCTCGTACCTCTACCTCCATGTCCTACCCCACTCTTTGCTCGCTTACCACCTGAATTTCGCTCCATGTTCAGAAATATACAAATTTGAGAAGGTATGGAAGAGTTTTGGAAAGCCTCTTTTTTAAAAACGGCATTTGATCCATACTGCCCAAAGTGAAAATTCTCGGCCCGTGGTAATAAAAAGTCTGGTTTGAACTGTAAGAATTACTTCAGAATTTGTCAACATGTAAAATAAACTGCCCCGGCAGATGAAAAACAACAGGGTTTATTCCAGGGAATTTGTGTTTACACCAAAAATAGGGAAAAGATGAAAATTTTACGAGTTGGTGCAGAGGGAGGAATACAGTGCTGCTGAGACAAAAAATAAGAATGTGGGAGAAGGGAGGAGTGTCCTCAGGCACACTACGGAAAGATGGGGGACAAATTTTTAGACATGCAAGAGTAATAAAATTTAAAATACTGATTATGCCATGAATCAGGGACAGACACTCCCCGTCTGAAATCTTAGTTTCATATAATAAAATTTAAAACAAATGTTCTTGACCTGAAGAAAAGGAAAAAATGCAAAATATAAAACATTAAAGTCTAGAAAATATTTATAACAGTACATTCTGAAGAAAGTAATCACTGGAAAAAAAAATCCAAGAGAAACCATCTTCGTTGGGGAACCCGAAAGATCCCAAAACACTTCCAACAAATAGAAAATCCATGGTAGATGTTATAGGAAGGGTCGCTGACAGTTCCTGAAGTAACACCTTTTCAGGTGCCCTCCTTTGCCACCTTAACCCCCCTTTGTGAGTCTTTCCATCGTGGAAACGCGAAAGGGGTTGTCTTAAGCTTTGTTTGGGAAAACCCTTGGTATAAGGGGAAAAACTTGTGGGCCGAATCTCCTTGTATTTTCGTCCCACCAAATCAAGACTTGCATCAGAGTAGTGAGCCAGAGTCCGAAAAAAAACTTGGGGGGAGTCATGTGGTCAATGGCCTAACAGGAGAACTTTTTCCGCGATGAGTGGTTTGGGGTTTGGGAGAGTTTTTTAATGACTTCGAAATTTTTACTGCGGGACAGCTTCGCAATTTTGAGTCTTGGAACAGAATGCGCGGGTTTTGGAACTACTTGGCTTCCCTAGGAAAAATCCACAGGTGGCTTACTGCCCTTTCCCCAACATCCCAGGTGGCTACTCCCTATGGCTTCCATGGTGCACCCGAGAAACATAAATTTTTTTCCTAACACAGCTGAAAAAGGAAGTTGGAACGTAACACGTGGGCCCTGAATTGCTCCAACACTTTAAAGACTTCCCATGCTTCCCACCTGTGTTGTTTTCGTGGGTAGGTGTGTCCCGTTACAGTCTCTGTAGTTAGTGTCTCAGTAGCATCTTCCCCGAATGGTAATTGGAGCTAAAATCCAAGGGGCGTGCCATTTTTCACAACAGACAAGTTTCCCCCGCTAAAAAGGGTTTTGTCACGGGGTGACACTGAAATGAAAACATTTCTTGTTTGGTCCACAGTAAACAGGCTGCGTGAAGGGGGGGAACAGAGCAAGTTTAAGGGTCTTTTAAATTGGGCTTTTAAACCCAAGGGAAATGACCATTATTTTGGACTTTGGAATATTTTGAAGCCTGAGGTTTGCACTAGACGATTTCCCTGTTTTCTGGTGGAGATAAATTGTTTTTTGCGGGTAGGGAAGGATTTAAGTCCATCTCTACATAAAAGTTTTTCTCAAAACTGACGAGGTCGGATCCAAACTCCTTTCCCCTGTTGGGGGGTTCTTCTCACCATAGTTTGCTAGGGCGGAGAGGGGGTGTTCCCAAAGACAGACTTTATCGGTAGTCTAAACTTCATTTTTATGTTATTTGTCCTTGTCCCAAAAAAACTAAGGAAATTCCCTGTGATCTTCCTCAGATGAACATGAAAAATTTGCTGTATGTCACCCATTATGCAACAGGTTCTTGACGGAAGCGGATTAGTACCCTAGGAGCTTTGTTGAGTTTGGGCCCGGTGGGGGCAGGTGTTGAGAGAAATCCCCTTCATGCTGACGTGGAATCAAAAAAACTCAATTGTTTGGGTTTTGGGCGGGGTGATCACCCCAAAAGAGGGGAGGTACCAGCTTTCTTCTCCTTCCTCTGTGGGGGTGCAGGTTCTGCTGTCCCTTAAAATAGTTTGCTAAAGTCCACAAATGTTTCTCCATTTTGGTTTTCTTTTTAAAGTTGTTTTAAAAAGAGAATCTGCAACTGTTTGCTGTAGATTTTTTGGTAGTTTTGCTTTGGAGGCAAAAGGTAGTGGTGTCCCCAGCTGTGGAGTATCTTGGGCAAAACCCCCTTTCCCAAATCTTAAAAAAATTCCTTGTCTTCTCGTGCAGGTGCGTTTTTTGTCTTACTTGTAGACTAAAGACTGCTGATCCAAGAGTCACCCAGTGGGGAAAAAGGGAAATGTTATCTTCTAGATATTTTTCTCCCACTCCCAGTGAGTTTCTCTTTCCCCAGTATGGAAGGACATGGTTAAAAAGGGTGTGCGACCTTTTGGAAAAACATGGGTTTTGAATGAGGAAATCTTAGGGGCTTCAAATTGGGGTCTATGAACGTTTCCTATGATCCCCCAGCCAGATCAAGGGTTGAAAAAAGGGAGCTCTGAGGTCCATTGATTTGCTGGCGTCCCTTTGTACCCGAGAATGTCTTCCCCGAGCAAAGTAGGATGTTTGCGTTCTTGTCAAGAGCAGGTATTTCAGTGACTATGGGGCCTTTAGAGAGTATGATGAAGGGGGCCACTTTGGGTAGAATTTTCCTCTTTTTTAGACGGTTTTTTGGTTGCTTCAACAAGTGTTGGTAAGGGTATCCTGCCCTTTGTTGTCAAGTGAAGTACCATGATCCGCTGCCTTCTTTCCGGAAAACCCCTTGGGGCCATGAGGTACCCAAAGTGTAAGGGTAGGTGTCTCCTTCAAGGTTGAAAAAATCAAAGAGTTCAGATCTGCAAGTGACCGGTTGCTTTGATCCCCAATATGGCATATACCTTTGGGACTTTTTCTGGTGACCCTTGAGAATACGTTGACAAGACATTTTTTTGCAACTGGCGGTGACTGGAGGATGGGTCCTGCTGTATTGAGAGGTGAGTGCTTGCACATGGGCAAAACTGTCAATTCAATGCACTTTAATAAAACTGTACAAATTTTAGCGAAATGTTTGTGGAAGCACAACTTTTTTAACATATCCCAAATTTTGTCAAAAGTCTTTGCGTTCCTGAAAAGGTTTCTTTCTGAAGCCCCAGCATTTCTTGAGAGGTGTGGGTTTTCCCGTGAAATTTGGGATGACATTTGGGGTTTTTAATTTTCTCACCTTGACTGCTCTTCTGGGAATCTGTAGGTGCAGGAAAAGCGTCTTTTTTTTGATACTGGTCCTTACGATTCCTGTAGTTAGACGTGGACTGTATACTAGGAGGAGATGAAGTGGACCCCCAACTCCGTATAAAAAGCTTGGGTCATCTTGGGTCTGCAATGTTCTTTAGAATAAAAGAAGTAGGGGAAAGGAGGAAAGGAAACGTGGTATCCCTTTGTACTTGACCCGAGGGTGTCCCCTTTTCTTGAATATTGTAGGGGAGTTTTGGGAAAAATTTGGGGTTTCCCACGAGCAGTGTCCAGGGAAACTAGGCCCGGGAAGTGAGTGTCTGCTTTGGCCAAATGAAACTCAAAGAGTAATCACTGAGTTCTTTTGGATTTTCATTGTCCTTGCCGGAGTTTTGGGAAACTTTTTAAGCGTGTAAACAGAGCATTCTTAGGCTTCAAAATGCCCTAGCTCCCTTTAGTCTCTCCCAAGCACTTAGACCTGCCACAGGATTTGCAATATGAACAGCTCTGAGTTCTTGACCGTTTTGTGGGCTGCGGGCCAGCCTTGATAGCAGGCCAGTTTTCTGCAGCTTGATGCCAATATCATCATTGTGTTTAAAGGGACATTTTCCCGGTCTGTAGTTCTCAGGCGGGCATCAAAAACCCGGTGAGGCCTGTTTTAGAAGATCAGGGGACCATGAACCTTGCAAACTTGACAGTCTGACCTTTCTGACTTCAGGAGGGAATGTGGCTAGTGTGTGATCATGTTGTTTTGGGAGTTGATTAAGAGACTAGGGACATATGGAGTGCTAAACATTATTGTAAGAGAGGTTTCTTTTAATTATAGTGAACTGGGTCGGATGGTTGTCAGGGGGGGACAACTTTTGGCTATTGGTTTTGGGCCTTGATATCTTTGATTGAGTTCAGGTGTATGGCATTTTGCATTTGATGTGTGAAGGAGATACAGGGTGCAGCATGGGGTGGGGTGTACTGCCTCGAATGCAGGGATCGAGAAAGGGCTTTCTTTTTTGCACGGAGGAAAAACTGAACTGTAGGAATGTTGGGATTCAGAGTTCGTGTTTTGGCTTAGCAATATCCTTGTGCGCTTAACAGGGCTTTTAACACTGAACTTAGGGGAGCTGCTTCCTTTACTTCCCCCTACAGCTTGTTTAAGAACCTTTTAAACTTGCCATGGCGGTGGCATGTTTAATTTTTTCTGCGGTTTCCATTGGGGCCCTTTTTCATGCTGTTTCTGCTTCCAACTGCTGTCTCTGCTTCAATAGTGCCCCTTTTTGTGCTTCCGCTTCCATAGCTGCCCTTTTCTGGCTGTCTCTCTTTCCCTAGCTGCCTTTTTCTGGCTGTTTCTGCTTCCATAGTGCTTTCTCGCTTTTATTTGCTGCTCTTTTCTGTGCAAACTCTTTTTTCCGTAATTTTTTTTTTAGTAGCCCTCAGCTCCGGCATGTCTTATGAGCTTTTCACTGAGCGTAGAATATCTTGAAATCGTGCTTAAGATCTTTGGAAGTTTGTAGATTGGAAACATAGATGATTTTTCCTGCTCTGTGGTTCTTGACATTATTTGGACTTAGTTTCACATATCAGGGCCCCCGTTCAATATTTAAAGGGGCTGGGAAATGAGCAATTCTTTTAGAGAATTGGGGGATTTTGCTTCTGTAAAAAAATACGTAATCGGAACTTTTAATTTTTTGTGTTCATACATTGCAGAGGTTTTGTCCTAGGGCATCTTCTAGTGGTTTTCATTGCAATCACATGTGAATGTGGGAGATGTGACTAACAGTTTTTCCCCCTTGATCTAGCTTTTAAAAAATATTTCATTTTTTATGCTTTCAAGATTTTCTCGACTTTTTATGTAGGGGTGAGTTAGACGTTTTGCCTCTCACTAGGTTGTGGGTAGGATTTTCCCATCATCTTTCAGCTTACGGTACTGTAGTGGTGCTGCCGCAGCCATATGTAAACAGACAGAAAAAAGATGGAGGGAAAAGGTGTCTTGCTAGAAGAGTCGAAGCGTATTTGAGCAAACTGCATGCACACGCAGACGAGTTTTCTTTTCACTGTCACAACTGCGTTAGTAGTAATCTCTGCTGAAGTTTGAGCTTACTGTTTTCTAAAACATTTTTCCTATTTGACTCCATATCTGACGAATGTAGAAATTCATCAGGCCCCCGTGGTAAGAAAGTTGGATTGAACTGTAAGAACTTACTCGAATCTTGTCAGACAGTGTCAACTCAATCCCGGATGTAAAGAAGCAAAGGGGTTTATTCCAGGCTGAATCTTGTAGTTTCACCAAAAAGTAGGTAAAGATGATAACTTTACGAGTTGGGAGAGGTGAGGGAAAACATCTTGCTGGACAGAAAATAGAGAAAAGCTAGGGGAAAGGGGGGGGGCTGAATCTCAGAGCACACAAAAGGAAAAGAGAGGGACAAATTTAGAAATGCAAAGCAGAAAGAAATTAAAAATTTTTTATTATGAACATGGTCATGGGGCATGAAACGGCAAAACACAGATCTCAAAAACCCCTCAAATCAAAACAAAAATTTCTGATTCAAAATAATTGCAAAGTAATCATCAAGTCAACAAAGGGTCTGCGCCAAAGGGGAAAAAAAAAGTATCTGAAATTATTGGAATAAAAGGTATTTTTTGGCACCTACCAAAAACACCCGTGGAACTACACAATTTTGGATTCAAATTTAACTGCAAGGTGGGCCCCAAAAAATCTGGGTGGGCAAAATGCCAAAAAAACGTAACTGTATGATCGGATAATAAAAAGGTATTTTTTGGCACCTTTTCAATTTACCTGTGGGGGCTAAAAATTGCAGTATTCACATTTAAGTGCAAGGGCCTCAATGAACAAAGCTGTAGTGCACCAAAGTCAAAAAACACGTTACTGTAATGTATTCGGATAAAAAAAAGGTATTTTTTGGCACCTATCAATTCACCTGTGGTAACTAAAAAACTGCAGTATTCACATTTAAGTGCAAGGTGCCTCAATGAACAAAGCTGTAGTGCACCAAAGTCAAAAAAACACGTATCTGTAATGTTTTCGGATAATAAAAGGTATTTTTTGGCACCTATCAATTCACCTGTGGTAACTACACAATTGTGGATTCAAATTTAACTGCAAGGTGGCTCTATCAACAAATTGGACTGGGCAAAAGTGCCAAAAACAGTTCTGTAATGTTTTCAGATAATAAAGGTATTTTTGGCACCTATCAATTCACCTGTGGTAAATAAAAAATTGCAGTATTCACTTTTAAAGGGTGCAAGGTCCCTCAATGAACAAAGCTGTAGTCCCCAAAGTAAAAAAAAACACGTATCTGTAATATATTCGGATAATAAAAGGTATTTTTTGGCACCTATCATTCCTGTGGTAACTACAAAAATTGCTGGATTTAAATTTAACTGCAAGGTGGCTCTATCAACAAATCTGGACTGGGCAAAAGTGAAAAAAACACGTATCTGTAATGTATTCGGATAATAAAAGGTATTTTTTGGCACCTATCAATTCACCTGTGGTGACTACAAAATTGCAGTATTCACATTTTAGTGCTAGTTGCATCAATGAACAAAGCTTTAGTGCACTAAAGTCAAAAAAACACTTATCTGTAATGTATTCGGATATTACAAGGTATTTTTGGCACCCATCACCTGTGCTGACTTGCTGGATTCTTATTTAAGTACAAGGTTTGGGTATAGCAACAAAGGTGGAATGGGCAAAATTGAAAATGAACACCTATCTGAAATGTATACTGATAATAAAAGTGGAGTTTTGCACCTAAAAAAGAGACCTGCAGTTACTAGACAGGATGTGTATCCTATATGTTCAGGCTGCCAATATCCAGGAAATATTTTCAATAGAAAACTGTTAATAATAAAAAATTTGCAGTGCAATGTCTACACTAAGGGCTTGGTGAACTTTATCCAGTATTCTTTATAGAGCTTGTCTATTTCGCCACGGGGGCCCCCCCTTCGCTCCCCCCGTGACTTTACGCAGTAGATTGCTCCTTTAAAAATTCTTACCTTTAATTATAAAATCTTCCAATCTCTAATCTAACCCAAATTGTAAGGATCACAGCTAATAGTAGAGGTTTCTCTGTGAAGAAATATAATAATTTCGCTGAGTTGTTTGGACACAAGCAGAGCGCACGTCCTTTGCTCTGAGACGCTGAGAGACATGAGGCTGAACAGGAACGCTGTTCTATGTAAAACGAGGTCATGTGATTTTTCCAGCCAATCGCAACCATACACATCCCAGTCATGACGTCGCACACCAAACATCTCACCCTGCTCTATTCTGTAATCTGATTTGCTGGCCCCCAAAAAATTACAGGAAGCGCCGAAAAAGGGCGGATCTTAATAGATGATGCACAGATTTTAACCTAAATTATCGCATGATCTAAAAAATCCGATCACTATAAAAACTGTGCCGATTTCATCTTTGTCGATAATAATCGCTCAACACTACTCTTAAGCACAAGGTCTGGAAATGTCTTAATGACCAGTTAAAATTTTGTAGCTTTTGCATCCTTGCGTTTCAACAGTCATAACATTTTATATTTATATTTTAAGTGACGCAGTTTATGAGAACTTGTTTTATTCAGGAGAAGTTGTGCTTTTGGGGGCATAGTTTAAGTTTACAAATAAATTACTATAGATTTTTTTTTGCAGTGTGAAAATAAGTTTGTCTACATTCAGTTTTTTTTTTTCTTACACTTCACACAAAATAACCTGTAGAATTAATCAGGTTATTATGGTTGTGTAGATATCTAACGTGAAGTTTTTTTGTGTGTGTATTGTATGCACAATAATATTTGTTTTTATTTTATTGTTTTATTTTTTCCCCAGACTTTTGTTTACTTTTTTTAATCCCACCAAGGGATACATTTTAAACACTTTTTTTTTTTTTTTTACACTTGGGAACGTAATAGCATACATGAATATGCTAATACATTCCTTTCTATGTAAGTATGACACAGGCTGCAGTCAGGGCAGCACACAGTGTGCCATGACCAGAGCCTTGCTATATAGACAGCCCTGGGCCTACTCTAGGTGAACAGGACTGACTGTACAGACATTCCCCAGGCTGCAATGGGTCACTGGAAATCTCAATGTACTGATGGTGCAGGGGAAGGCCCTTTGATTACCTCTCTACTCTCCCGGATCCCTGACTGTCTTTCGTCCATATCCTCCTTCTTCTCCTCACGTCTCCTGAAGCTAAACGTGGAGAAAACTGAATTCATCATCTTTCCACCGTCCCACTCCATCCCTCCACCTGATCTCTCTATCACAGTCAATCGCTACACTCTCTCACCAGCTCCACAAGTCCGCTGCCTTGGGATAACCCTTGACTCCAATCTGTCCTTCAAACCGCGCATCAAAACCCTCACCTCTGCCTGCCGCCTCCACCTGAAAAATATCTCCCGTATCCGCTCATTCCTTAACTTCGAAAGCACAAAAATTCTGGTCCATCCCCTCGTCATCTCACGCCTAGACTATTGCAACATCCTTCTCTGTCTCCCGTCTAGCACTTTCGCACCCCTCCAATCCATCCTTAACTCTGCCGCCCATCTGATTCACCTCTCTCCTCGATACTCCTCTGCCTCTCCTCTCTGCCAATCCCTTCACTGGCTTCCCATTGCCCACCGAATCCAGTTCAAGTTAGTAACCTTGACCTACAAGGCTCTACATAACCATTCTCCCCCATACATATCTGCCTTAATCTCCAGATATCTCCCCTCACGCAATCTCCGCTCCTCACAGGACCTTCTTCTCTGCTCTCCCGTGTCACCTCCTCACATAAACCGTCTCCAAGACTTCTCCGTGCTTCCCCCATACTCTGGAACTCCAACCCAACACCTCAGACTCTCCCCACTCTCACCAGCCTCAAAAGCAACCTGAAAACCCATCTCTTCAGGATTGCATATAACCAACAATAACCCCACCACCAGTACACCGGCCCACAACCATGTCTGCCCCTCACCTTCTGTCTCCTCCCACCTTCCTTTGAGTGTAAGCCCTCACGGGCAGGGACCTCTCTCCTTCTGTACCAGTTGTTAGTTATTAATTTGTCACCTTTTACTTGTTTGACCTATGTTATGTATGAAACCTGAATGTACAGCGCTCTGGAACCAAGGACGCTCAAAAATAAATAATAATAATAATAATAATAATAATAATAATTATGCTGTGGTTGCTGACCGTGACAATCAAAGTGTTAAATGCTGGGATCAAAGGTTTCCTCCACTCCCCGACGTTTACAGAGACTGCTCTAGGAACAGAACTGTAGTATTACTTCTCTGTTCCTAGTATAGTTTGGCCCTGGAACCTGCACCGCCCGTCATCTAAAGCTGGCGGCTGGTCGTTGAGGAGATAAGAATCTGAGCTCTTCCACTTTTTTTCTCAGATGGAATGGAATGAACCTGTGGGCTTGCAGAACTGGAGTAACACATTCACATTTAGATGTACTTAAAAAACCTTCAGTTTTCCTAATCCACTGAACGAAGACAAAAATTGCTTAATCATAGTTTGTACATCTTTATTAGTAGGGTTACTTACTGTATGAATGATTTGAATGAGACCCAGGTTCATAGCACTATGATAGCTAAGACGACAGCCTCCAGAGCACAGGTGTCAAACTGCTGGCCCTCCAGCTGTTGGGAAACTACAACTCCCATCATGCCTTGTATAATCTATAACAGTGGAATGATGGGAGTTGTAGTTTCCCAACAGCTGTAGGGCCGCAGTTTGACACCCTTGCTCCAGAGCCTTGTAGGATACAAAAGCTTATTTTGTCTGTCTTGTCCTTGTAGCTTATTTCAGCCTCAAATTTTCCCACAGTAGGTAGTGGGATCTGAGATCCATATGGGTAAATTTTAATATGAACCATCCCAAGACAGGCTGTGTTTGCAATTTTTCATATGTATGCTGTCTATATTTACTGATGCTCTCATATCAATTGTAAATACAATGTCAGTACTGGACACAGTGATGGTATATTCTCATTACCTGCACTGATTTGGTTGTGAGGGTAATGAGAACATAGTCCTCGTTGTGGTGGATGTCTCCCGTGCTGTCTGATGCAAACCTTTAACATCAGCTTGTTTTCCTGGTGCCGATTTGCACACAACTTTTCCACATGCTGCATGTCTTGTCCTAAAGCTGGACATTTGCTTGCATGTGGAAAATCTTCCCCCCAACTGTAATTTTTGTTTGGTAACTTGGAGTAACCTTATTTTTGAGGTTATGCACTTTTCCATTTTCCATTTCAGGTCAGCTGCTATTCCTACGGCACGGGCCTTTTTGACAAGGTCATGTAGACAGTAGTTTTGCTGTAGTGCTTTGCGTCTTATAATGAATGATGTGCAAGGTACAATTACTTGTGTAAGTTTTTCATCATCATTTACATCAGTAAAAACATATCCCGTGGGTTAGCTTTCTGAAGCATGTGACATACATGTCCATATATATGTCCACATGTCTCATACCTGAGGTTTTGTTTACAGTTGATGTAATCTGTTAGGGCTTTGGAACAGCCGCTGTATGTTTCAGTGTCCATAGCAAGCAGGGTGCTGTGTATCTCATTCACCTCTGCAGTGTCGGACTGGGGTTCCCAGGGACCACAGGTAGCGTTGACTTTAGGGGACCACCAGTTTAGCTGTTTCTGGGCCTACCAGTGGAGTTTATTTTAGAGGCCCACCCTACAGCTACTGTAAATGACTGTATATGCCTCCTATGCTCTGCCCTTTGCTCTTTGCCTCCTTTTTTCTGCTTTTTTGCCTCTTCTGAGGATTTATATGTAGTTAAAAAAAACAACTCCTGGTCTACCATGCTCAGAGGCCCACCAGAGTTTTCCCCTATTTGCTTGTGGACCAGTCCGAGCCTGCTCCTCTGTGCCAGCATGGTGTAATAAGAAAGCTCCTTTTCTTTTATCATCTTTTACATACATTGCTTCTACAAATTTCTTAAGTCTATGCAACTATTTTCTCCAGTTATGAGCCAAGTTATTGACATCAGTTGTAGTGTTGAGCGAACCGTTCGAGAAAAGGTTAGTTCAAGTCGAACTTTACGTATTTCTTGAACTCGTGCAGAACTGAGCTTTTACGGTAGTTCGAGTAAAAGTTTGCCATTTCTTACTTTCACTTTGCTTCTTCCTATACTTTTGGCGCCATCCAGTCAGTGTAAACAATAGAGAAGTGTCCAAAAATGTCA
Source organism: Phyllomedusa bahiana (assembly GCA_025379985.1). Classification (NCBI taxonomy): domain Eukaryota; kingdom Metazoa; phylum Chordata; class Amphibia; order Anura; family Hylidae; genus Phyllomedusa; species Phyllomedusa bahiana. The sequence goes on from JAODAL010004641.1 coordinate 74,079, forward strand.
CCAGTGAGGGTGTAGGGATGCCACTGGCTTCTGAAATCACATGACCCTGTTCTATCTATTACACTGTATTTCCTGTTTAAAGCCATTTCGACTTTACTCTCTGTACTGAGCACACTGCTCTCTGTGTCTGCATGCTCCAATGCATGCAGGTACCCCATTTCACAGTGATTTTATAAAGGAAAAGCTTCTAGTTAGATTAGTTGGGATGGGTACAGTAAGCTTAGGAAATGAAACACAGGAAAAGTTAGGGAGTTTTAAATTGCTGCCTGTATCGTTCACATCTTCAGTCTGAGTGCCCAAAAATGCATGTCTGCTGTTTTGGGTGTACAGCCAGTGGAGAAGACATGGTTAGAACCACTGCAAATGATAGGGATTTAACAACAGTAGTGATTTGCTGTTTTGCTGTCAGGGTTTTTCCGTAAGACCCCGTCAAACAGATATTCCATTGAAAAAATTCTATTTCTAATCCTATTTGCAAAATATAGGGTTCTACAACAGTTGTGATTTGCTGTTTTGCTCCCAGGGTTTTTCCGTAAGACCCCGTTCAACAGATATTCCTTTGGAAAAATTCTATTTCTAATCCTATTTGCAAAATATAGGGATTCAAGAGCAGTTGTGATTTGCAGTCTTTGGAGTTCTTCAATAAAAGACCATGAAAAAATCTTTACATTTTTAATATTTATCTAAACATGGAGCAAACTGGAGGTGGTAAGCGAGCAAGGAGGGGCGTAGGGCGTGGAGCTAGAGGTAGGAGACAAGGTACTCCTTCCAGTGCTTCGGACAACACACAAGTGAGCACAATGTCAGTCGCAGGACCGTCAGGCCTTGTCATCGCTTGGTCCGTTCTCTGTGCATCTTATTAATGAAGATCAATGTCAATCTGTTCTTCAGCAGTTAGCACACCCTTTATCTAGCAGTTTTACCTCCTCTTCCTCTCAGTCAAGGGCACAAATGGCATCATCTTCATCAGTCCAACTTACAGGCCATTATCACCCAATATACTGATCGCTCCAGATCGCTGCATCCAACCATCCTAAGGTGCAGCAGCTGACCGTGCTCCTGTCCAAGTTGTTGGTACTGCAGTCCCTCCCTTTCCAAATGGTGGACTCTGCACAATTCAGAGAACTAATGGCTTGTGCCGAGCCGAGATGGAGAGTTCCAAGCCGTAATTTCTTTTCCAAAAAGGCAGTACCAGCACTTCATAAATATGTAGAACAGAAGGTGGGCCAGTCCTTGAGCTTATCGGTTTGTTCCAAGGTGCATGGCAGTGCGGACGTCTGGAGCTGTAACTACGGTCAGGGCCAGTACATGTCCTTTACGGCCCACTGGGTGAATGTACTTCCTGCCAAGGCACACCAACAACTTGGACTGGAGACGCCGCTTTCTCCTCCACGTTGTCAAACTGCGGCTCCTGCGGCCCCTGCGCCAATGTCCGCCTCCTCCTCCTCCACCACCACCACCATCTCAGCCTCCACAAGTACTGCTCCATCATACCACATGTGTAGGGCACAGTGGTGTCACGCAGTTCTACACCCGGCTTGCCTCGGCGAACGAAGTCACACAGGGGAGGAACTGCTCCTCGTCATACAGCAAGAAATCAGTGTGTGGCTTTCTCCGCGCCAACTCAAAATCGGAACCTGGTGACGGACAATGGGAGTAACATGGTGTCCGCGCTGCACCGAGGAGGGATGGTCCATGCGCCCTGCATGGCGCACATGTTCAATCTGGTTGTGAAAAGGTTCCTGAAGTCTTCCACAGATCTTCAGAAGATTCTGAAAATGGCCAGGAAACTGTGCATGCACTTTATCCATTCGTACAAAGCCAGAAACACCCTCCTCGAGTTGCAGCGGCAGAACGGCCTCCCCCAACACACTCTGATATGCGATGTTTCCACCCGTTGGAATTCCAGCCTGCACATGTTGGACCGACTGTATGAACAGAGAAAGGCCATTAACGATTTTTTGATGATCCAGGCGGACAGGAGTACTCCCCTGTGTAACTTTGATATCAGCCAGTGGCAGCTCATGCGTGACACCTGCCGTTTGTTGAGGCCATTCGAGGAGGCGACGTTATTTGTCAGTCGCCAGGACTACGGGATGAATAACGTCATTCCACTGCTTCATGTCCTGGAACAGATGCTGAAAAATCTGTCTGGGCAGGGGACTGGAGATGTGGCGACTACATCTCGCGGCCACATGAGTCCGCTGGGGACTGAAATGGAGGAGGAGGAGGACATTGGAGCAGAAGCATTGTCTGGTGAAATGAGTGGATTTTCTACCCAGGTGACAGGAGAGGAGGAGCAGGGGCAGCTGGAGGAGGTAGATGGAGATGAGGAAGACGAGGCAGATGACCTGCAAGCACCGTGGCAGTATACAGTGGAAATGGAGGCAGGGAGCCCCTCGGAGTCACTTGTGCAGATGGCCCGCAGCATGCTGATTTGCCTGGCTAGTGACAGCCGAATAGTCAGCATCCGGCAGAGGGATGACTTCTGGCTCTCCACCCTATTGGACCCTCACTACCGGTCCAAAATGGGAGCCTTTTTCCCAGCTATTGAGAGGGAAAACAACCTTAAATACTATAGGGAAATCCTCCGTAGTCAGTTGGCCGCTGCCTATGTGCGGCATCGTCCCTCCTCTGACAGGTCTGACCGGGGGGTTCCTCAGCGCTCACATACTACTGCCGCGGTTGCTGGGGGAAGGTAAGGGGTAGGAGCAGTACCAGCTCCATCAGCAGCAACCTAAGTCTGGAGTCACTGATGAGCAGCTTCCTTCACCCGCCTAGTGTGGAGGGCAGTCACCAGCAGCAGCAGCAGGACCTGGAGCAGTCCCTGAACCAACAGGTGGTGGCCTACTTGGACAGCACTCTGCCACTCCAGTTAGAAGATCCGCTGGACTACTGGGCAGCCAAACTGGATGTGTGGCCGCAACTTGCCGAGTTTGCAGTGGAGAAGCTGTCCTGCCCGGCCAGTCGTGTGGCATCAGAGCGGGTCTTCAGTGCGCCGGGGGCCATCGTTACCACAAGGAGAACCCGCTTTCCCAGGGGAAATGTGGAACGACTGACCTTTGTCAAGATGAATCAGGCGTGGATTGGCCAGGATTTCCACACACCACTGCCTTAGGCGTCAGTCTGGGTTCCAACTACTTGCCTCAGCCACTATTCTGATGCCGCCACCCGCCTGATGACACACATCTGCTGACATTTTCCCCATCTGCCTACCACCATCTTTACCAGGGACTGTTATTGCACCCACCTCAACACTCTGTCATTGTGCCAATCTCTGACCTCATACTGTTTCTCCTGCCGCCGTCACCTCAAATCTCTGTCATTGTGCCACTCTGTGGCCTACTCCTTTTTTTGCCACCTCCAGAATGTCATTGTGCGACTGCCTTCCCTCATGCTGCTGCCGCCGTGACCTCCGCTCTCAGTCATTGTGCCACTCTGTGGCCTCCTCCTGTTTTGCCACCTCCAGAATGTCATTGTGCCACTGTCTGACCTCATGCTGCTGCTGCTGTGCCCTCCACTCTCTGTCATTGTGCCACTCTGTGGCCTACACCTGTTTTGCCACCTCCAGAATGTCATTGTGCCACTGTCTGACCTCATGCTGCTGTGGCTGCTGCCGTGACCTCCACACTGTGTCATTGTGCCACTGTCTGACCTCATGCTGCTGCTGCCGTGCCCTCCACTCTCTGTCATTGTGCCACTCTGTGGCCTACTCCAGTTTTTGCCACCTCCAGAATGAGATTGTGCCACTGTCTGACCTCATGCTGCTGCTGCCGTGCCCTCCACTCTCTGTCATTGTGCCACTCTGTGGCCTACACCTGTTTTGCCACCTCCAGAATGTCATTGTGCCACTGTCTGACCTCATGCTGCTGCTGTGGCTGCTGCCGTGACCTCCACATTGTGTCATTGTGCCACTGTCTGACCTCATGTTGCTGCTGCCGTGCCCTCCACTCTCTGTCATTGTGCCACTCTGTGGCCTTCTCCAGTTTTTGCCACCTCCAGAATGAGATTGTGCCACTGCCTGACCTCATGTTGCTGCTACCGTGACCTCCACACTGTGTCATTGTGCCACTCTGTGGCCTGCTACTGTTTTGCCACCTCCAGAATGTCATTGTGCCACTGCCTGACCTCATGCTGCTGCCGCCATGACCTCCGCTCTCAGTCATTGTGCCACTCTGTGGCCTCCTCTGGTTTTGCCACCTCCAGAATGTCATTGTGCCAATGTCTGACCTCATGCTGCTGTGGCTGCCGCCGTCACCTCCATACTCTGTCACTAATGTTGCCACCTGAGCTCTCAGCTTGTTTTTTTCCAGCTTTCGCTGGCATGACTTTATCAGGCTACATTCCCTCTTGAGTGTTTTGGTCAGTTTTGCCCTCTTAAGTGCCCAGGGAATTTTATAGTGAAGCGATTCTAAGAGCGGCGGCAGTCATGTGCGTGTCATATTAAAACACAACATTGTATGAAGACCAAACCAAGCTCCCTCTGCATATTTAAGCATGGCACAACGTTCTACAGCACCCTGCAGGCTCTGTGCAGCCTGGAAATAGCTGTTTTTAACGCGATTCGTGCCGAAGTAAGTCGGACCAAAACTAATTTTGTCGGAAAATTCGGCGAAGTGACCGAATCGAATTTTTGAGAAATTCGCCCATCTCTAATTGTAAGTCAAAGAAACTGATCTATTAAGCGACATGCCTTTGCCCCAAGAATTACAGGAAAAACAAGAAGGAAGTTGAGGAGAAGGATGGGGGAGCACCTGGGAGACATAGATACCCCATTAGCAACACACATGCAAGAAACCTAGATCTGCTGAAATTTCGAGGAATTGAGCTAGTGCACTAACCCTTGATAGGAGGTGATTGGGATCATATAATTTTGAGAGAAATGGATATTTCGAATGGATTCCATTCATCTAAAGGGACAGAATAAATATTCTATATTTCATCAGAATATTGTGTCAGCACATAATGGCATCCAGTTTACTGTAGTTGGGTTTGAACCATTGTTGATTTGATTTAATTAACCCTCTAACTTGCCATTGCCTTGTTATGACATCGGTGGTGGGCCATACACACTGTTTATTTCTGTTTTATCTCAAAATGGAGAAAATATGTCCCAGGTAGATTTAACCTTCAGTATGCTGGTTACAGGTTATAGAACGTTGTGTAAGTCACGTCAGCTCTATGTTAACAGACATAACGACGAAGCATACAAAGAAAAGGACATTGTACCTGTGAAACAAGGAGGAGGCTTGGTTATTTTTTGTGGCTGTTTTGCTGCATCTATCACAGGGTATCTTTAATCTTTGCAGGGTACAATGAAATCTAAAGACTAACTAGGCATTCTGGAGCAAAATGTGCTGCCCAGTGTCAGAAATCTTGGTCTCAGTAACAGGTCATGGTTCCTCCAACAAAATAATGACCCAAAACACCACTAAAAACACAACTAAAAACACCACTAAAAACATCCAAGAATGGCTAAGAGCAAAGCAATGGCCTAAAGTGGCCATCTATAAGCCCATATGTAAACCTACTGAACATCTGTGGAAAGAGCTAAAACATGCAGTCTGAAGAATGCACCCATCAAACTTGAGACAGAAAGTGTTTGCAGTGATTGCCTCAAAAAGTTGACCGAAAATATTAAGTTAAGGCAACCATCATTTTTGTCCACGTCAGTTTCAGTAGGTTGCTTTTTACATTTTTCAAAAAGAAATGTCTGATTTTCAGTAAATGCAAATGTATTAATACTTTTGTCAGTTTCAAGTTATTTCAGTGACCTATGCATATTTTTCTTCTTTCTTTATTCAATGGGTGCCAACAAATTTGTCCACATGTGTAGTATGGCACATAGAAATAAAAGGAAGCTAAGAAATTACTTTCAGAAGGAGAGAATGCCCTTCAACACAGCACCACCTGCATGTGTGCTCACTTGAGTGGAAGTGGTTAATTATACTCCATCACTCAGAATCCAAGATCACTAAATCAAATCCCTAATGTCAAATAGCAACTCTAGCCAGTTATTTAAATTACTCCAGGGTACTTGGCAGAAAATACCCCACAAAACTAATGAAAGTCAGGAGAACACTACGTATAGGAGTGAAAAAATCAGTGGCGTCGCTAGGCAGCTTTATCGGGGCTCGTGCCCCGGATAAATTGCCGGCTGGCCCGAATGTTTCATTCCCCGGCCGGCCCTCATTCACTAACAGTAACGCGGCGCCACATTGTTGTTCTCTATAAGAACCAACGATGTAGCATGGGTGGCTACTGTATTCATTGTGCGCCGGGGCTTCCTGTACGCTGCGCACAGCGCAGGGTCAGTAGAGAGGAGCGAACCTCCCATACTGCCGGCTGTGTGCTGGGGCTGTATGTAGGAGAGGAGGAGGAGCAAGACTGCAGCGAGTCCTGGGCATCGGCTCCTCCCCCTCCATCCAGCGAGTCCAGGGCGTCGGCTCCTCCTGCTGGTCAGTGAGAGCCCAGCAAACTGCCGGCCTATGCAGGAGACTGCTGGTAAGTGTCACAAGGTGGAGGAATAGACTGGGAGCTGCTGGTGTCACAGGGTGGTGGTATATACTGGGAGCTGCTGGGTTCACAGGGTGGAGGTATAGACTGGGAGCTGCTGGTGTCACAGGGTGGTGGTATGTACTGGGAGCTGCTGGTGTCACAGGGTGGTGGTATATACTGGGAGCTGCTGGTGTCACAGGGTGGTGGTATATACTGGGAGCTGCTGGTGTCACAGGGTGGTGGTGTATACTGGGAGCTGCTGGTGTCACGGTGGTGGTATATACTAGGAGCTGCTGGTGTCACAGGGTGGTGGTATATACTGGGAGCTGCTGGAGTCACAAGGTGGAGGTATAGACTGGGAGCTGCTGGTGTCACGGTGTTGGTATATACTGGGAGCTGATGTTGTCACAGGGTGGTGGTACATACTGGGAGCTGCTGGTGTCACAAGGTGGAGGTATAGACTGGGAGCTGCTGGGGTCACAGGGTGGTGGTGTATAATGGGAGCTGCTGGGGTCACAGGGTGGTGGTGTATACTGGGAGCTTCTGGGGTCACAGGGTGGCGGTGTATACTGGGAGCTGTCGGGGTCACAGGGTGGTGGTATATACTGGGAGCTGCTGGTGTCACAGGGTGGCGGTATAGACTGGTAGCTGCTTGTGTCACAGGGTGGAGGTATAGACTGGGAGCTGCTGGTGTCACAGGGTGGTGGTATATACTGGGAGCTGCTGGTGTCACAGGGTGGTGGTGTATACTGGGAGCTGCTGGTGTAACGGTTGTGGTATATACTGGGAGCTGCTAGTGTCACAGGGTGGTGGTATATAATGGGAGCTGTTGGTGTCACAGGGTGGTGATATATACGGGAGCTGCTTGTGTCACAGGGTGGAGGTATTTACTGGGAGCTGCTGGTGTTACAGGGTGGAGGTATATACTGGGAGCTGCTGGGGTCACAGGGTGGAGGTATAGACTGGGAGCTGCTGGTGTCACAGGGTGGAGGTATATACTGTGAGCTGCTGGTGTCACACGGTGGAGGTATATACTGGGAACTGCTGGTGTCACAGGGTGGAGGTATATACTGGGAGCTGCTGGTCAGTGTCACAGGGTGGAGGTGTGTACCATAGTTGCCAACTTTTGAAAATGAAAAAGTAGGAGATCCTAGTGGGCGGCGCGCGTAGCTCTCCGCGACAAAAATTTGCATGGGCACGCCCATCTTTTTGGTATACCACGCCCCTTCAAAAAGCCACACCCACTCCACCTAACTGCATAACGGCTTTGGAAGAAAGCCAGGTAGATGCCCTTATAGCCAGGTAGTAACCCCCCATAAGCAGGTAGTGCCCCTTACAGGCAGGTAGATGCCCCCTTGTAGCCAAGTAGATGCCCCCTCTGTAGCCAGGTAGGTGCCCCCCCTTTGTTAGCCAGGTAGGTGCCCCCCTTTGTTAGCCAGGTAGGTGCCCCCATTGTTGCCAGGTAGGTGCCCCCATTGTTGCCAGGTAGTGCCCCCCTTGTTTGCCAGGTAGTGCCCCCATTGTTTGCCAGGTAGTGCCCCATTGTTAGCCAGGAAGTGCCCCCATTGTTAGCCAGGTAGATGCCCCCATTGTTTGCCAGGTAGTGCCCCCCATTGTAGCCAGGTAGTGCCCCCTCTGTTGACAGGTAGGGCCCCCTCTGTAGCCAGGTAGTGCCCCCATTGTTGCCAGGCAGAGCCCCCCATATAGCTAATAAAAATAAAATAATAAAATCCACTTACCTCACCAGGCTCCTGCAGCACGGCCGCTCCGGACGATCTCCTCAGCGGCGCAGGGGGAAGTGAGAGCAGCCGCGCGTCACTCCCCTGCAGCCGCGCGTCACTTCCCCTGCGCCGCTGACCTGTATGTGCGGCGCACACACCGGAGCCGGACATACAGGGGGAGGAGGGAGGAGGGAGCGATCCCTTCTGCCTCCTCCCTGCACAGCGAGACTCCGGGCGGGTGAAGCGGGCGCAGTGGACGCTTTACCCGCCTGTAGGAGCGGCCCGGTGGCGCCAGAGTAGCGTACCAGCACTACTCTGTCGCCGCGGCCATTTAAAGAACCCCCGCCGCCTGCTGGCGGCGGGAGGAATGCCCACTCCCCCGGGAGGGCGGGAGGGGACCCCAAATAGCGGGACCCCCCCGCCAAAAAACGGGAGAGTTGGCATGTATGGTGTATACTGGGAGCTGCTGGTCAGTGTCACAGGGTGAAGGTGTATACTGGGAGCTGCTGGTCAGTGTCACAGGGTGGAATTGTATACTTGGAGCTGCTGGTCAGTGTAACAGGGTGGAGGTGTATACTTGGAGCTACTGGTAAGTGTCACAGGGTGGAGGTGTATACTGGGAGCTGCTGGTCAGTGTCACAGGGTGGAGGAGTATACTGAGAGCTGCTAGTCAGTGTCATAGGGTGGAGGTGTATACTGGGAGCTGCTGGTCAGTGTCACAGGGTGGAGGTGTATATAATGGGAGCTGCTGGTCAGTGTCACAGGGTGGAAGTATATACTGGCAGCTGCTGGTCAGTGTCACAGGGTGGAGGTGTATATAATGGGAGCTACTGGTCAGTGTCACAGGGTGGAGGTATATACTGGGAGCTGCTGGTCAGTGTCACAGGGTGGAGGTGTATACTGGGAGCTGCTGGTCAGTGTCACAGGGTGGAGGTGTATACTGGGAGCTGCTGGTCAGTGTCACAGGGTGGAGGTGTATACTGGGAGCTGCTGGTCAGTGTCACAGGGTGGAGGTGTATACTGGGAGCTGCTGGTCAGTGTCACAGGGTGGAGGTGTATAATGGGAGCTGCTGGTCAGTGTCACAGGGTGGAGGTGTATAATGGGAGCTGCTGGTCAGTGTCACAGGGTGGAGGTGTATACTGGGAGCTTCTGGTCAGTGTCACAGGGTGGAGGTGTATACTGGGAGCTGCTGGTCACTGTCACAGGGTAGAGGTGTATATAATGGGCGCTGCTGGTCAGTGTCACAGGGTGGAGGTCTATACTGGGAGCTTCTGGTCAGTGTCACAGGGTGGAGGTCTATACTGGGAGATTCTGGTCAGTGTCACAGGGTGGAGGTGTATACTGGGAGCTGCTGGTCACTGTCTCAGGCGAGATGTGTAAAATCGGAGAGGCTCGTCAGTGTCAGAGGGGGGAGGTCTATACTGGGAGCTGCTGGTCAGTGTCACAGGGTGGAGGTGTATAAAATGGGCGGTGCTGGTCAGTGTCACAGGGTGGAGGTCTATACGGGGAGCTTCTGGTCAGTGTCACAGGGTGGCGGTCTATACTGGGAGCTGCTGGTCAGTGTCACAGGGTGGAGGTGTATACTGGGAGCTGCTGGTCAGTGTCACAGGGTGGAGGTGTATACTGGGAGCTGCTGGTCAGTGTCACAGGGTGGAGGTGTATACTGGGAGCTGCTGGTCAGTGTCACAGGGTGGAGGTCTATACTGGGAGCTGCTGGTCAGTGGCACAGGGTGGAGGTGTATACTGGGAGCTGCTGGTCAGTGTCACAGGGTGGAGGTCTATACTGGGAGCTGCTGGTCAGTGGCACAGGGTGGAGGTGTATACTGGGAGCTGATGGTCAGTGTCACAGGGTAGAGGTGTATATCCTGGGATCTGCTGGTCAGTGTCACAGGGTGGAGGTCTATACTGGGAGCTGCTGGTTAGTGTCACAGGGTGGAGGTGTATACTTGGAGCTGCTGGTCAGTGTCACAGGGTGGAGGTCTATACTGGGAGCTGCTGGTCACTGGCACATGGTGGAGGTGTATACGTGGAGCTGCTGTTCAGTGTCACAGGGTGGAGGTGTATACTGGGATCTGCTGGTCAGTGTCACAGAGTGGAGGTCTATACTGAGGACTTCTAGTTAAGCAGGTTCAAAGCTGGGTATAAGTGACAATGATATATCTGGGGGGGGGCAATAGATTCAACTGTCAGCTCTCTGGGTCACCTTGACCTACAGAACTGACAGTCTACAGTTATATTGATTAGCTCAGTCATGGGTCAGCATTGTATATCTGTGGATATATACAGCTACCTAATGGAGGGGAGGAGGGGGGGGGGCATTATATAAATCTACCCAACGCGTATTATGTAAATCTACCCGAGAGGCAATATATATGTCTACCGGGCGGGGGGATATATATGTCTACCTGAAGGACAATATATACGTCTACTTCAGGGGCATTATATATATCTACCTGAGGGGCATTACGTACGTCTTCCTGGGGGCATTATATACATCTGGACATGATCTATGTGAAATTTGCAGAAAATTGGTGACAGAAACCTACTTTTTTATCTGTAAAAATATATGCAGCAGCTCACAATGTGTCGTGAAAAATACTGTTTGAACCCTGCTATACTGAGCAAAACGTAACACAGTGGGCCCGGGCCCCGGATGTTTTAGGACCCTAGCAACGCCCCTGGAAAAAATACAGACAATAAATATCCCCCAGGAAGATTAGTGAACTCCAACCCCTGATTCCAGTTAGGCATAATGATTCAAAACAATCCATGCTGCACTTCAATAAGCTAAACCAGCAATTCCCAATTTGAACCCCTTAACAACCTTAACGGTGCAGTTTGTTAGTCTGCAGCAATGTCATTTGACGTCGCTGCAGACATCGGGGTTAACAGAGTGGGGGAAACCTCTGCTCCCCGTGCTTAATCCTTTGATTGCCGCGGTTCGTGACTGCAGCGTAATAAAAGGGATTTCTCTTGCTCTGTCAGGTGATTGGGACCTCCGGAGAACCCGACAGAGCCCAGGGAACAGCTGCACAGTCAGCCCTGGGGACTGTCTGTGTAAGAAGTCAATGATCAGGGCAGACTGTGTAATGCCCCGATTGCTGCTTGTGTCAAAGTGACACAGATTATAATGTATTATAATGAAATATATAATATATTATATATGAAAAAAAAGGAAAAAACAAAAAAAGTATAGAAAAAATAAAATAAAACTATTTAATAAAAAATAATTGTGCATACATTACACACAAAAAAGCCTACATATATTCCGTATGCACACGACCGTAATAACCTGTAGAATTAATCTAACAAGTTATTAAATGTGAAATGTGAATGGTGTAAAAAATATTTAAAAATACAAAATAATTTGAAAAAAAAAATTGAAAAATTCTACAATAATTTATAAGTGAACTTACACTATTCCCCCAAAAAGTACAACTTGTCCCAAGAAAAACAAGGCCTCATACAACTGTGTCATTGAAAAAAAAACAAATGTTTCGACTGTTGAAACGCAAAAGCTAAAAAAATGTGCTAGTCATTAACTACTTTCAGGCGTTCGGCTTAAGGGTTAAAGGGGTTGTCCAGATACTCTAAAAAGTTTATAGAATGCTTCCTTACAGAAAAAGGGTTTATACTCACCTTCCTCCATTCCAGCACTGTCTCTCTCTGATCTTCTGATTAGTTGCCAATCAACGGCTTCAAGTTCAGAAGTACATGAAACAAAACCGACCCAGCTCTGTAACGGAGAAGCAAGGGAAAGAGAGCTTTATTTTAGACCAAATAACCTGTTTAACAATGTTGTTGCACAAAACTTTAGGTGGACTTTCAGAGTCCAATCTCCAATTACCAGTGGAATTCAAATTATTGATTAGCCTAAGTAGAGAGGAAACTTTTTACTGAAGAGGCACAAGACAGAGCCATTGGTGTGGGCTTACTGAAGTCTCCTTAGGTTGAAACCCTCCAGATACGGTTTGTAATGACAAAGACCTACCATACATCCCACTACATACTAATACCAATGAAATATCAGAAGTGTTATTAAGCTGAAAAACATCACTGGCAAATCAGAATCATATTTGGCAGAACTTTGGTAATTTGGTATTTGGTATTTGGTAAAACTCTAAAAAGCTAAGTTAAACTCTTAAAAAAAATAAAACGTGTTTGTCCACTTGTCTTGTGGTTACAGCATTGATACATACATTAGATATTTACATTAGAACAAAGACTAGAATATCTATATGGAAGTGAATCTAGACAGTACAGTTCCATAGTTACTTAGTTTGTAAGGCCAAAAAAAGAGAGACATCCATCCAGTTCAGTCAATTGCCCTACAGTGTTAATCCAGAGGAAGGCAAAAACCCCCACATAGAACTCAATTGTCCTCATTTTAGGGAAAAGAATCCTCCCTGACTCCAATCTGGCAATCAGAATAAATTCCTGGATCAATGAACCTTCTCCAGAAACGTAGTCACTTCAACATATTACACACTAGAAATGTATCCAGACTCTTTAAGAACTCTCCTAGAGAATTCACCATGACAACTTCAAATGGCAGAGAGTTCTATAGTCTCGCTGTTCTTACAGTAAAGAATCCCTTTCTATGTTTATGTAGAAACCTTCTTTCTTCTAGACGTAGAGGTTGCCCCCTTGTTCTAGATATAGTCCTGGGTATAATTAGATTGTGGGAGAGATTTTATATTGACCCTTGATATATTTATACATATTTATGATGTCACCCCCAAATCCCTATTTTCTGTAAAGTGAACTAATTTTGCTAATCCTTCTGGGTATTGTTGTCCACCCATTCCTTTTATTATTTTAATTGCCTGCCTCTGAACATATTCAAGCTCTACAATGTCTTTCCTGTGCACTGGTGCCTAAAACTGTACAGAATATTTCATGTGTGGTCTGACCAGTGATTTGTATAATGCAAGGAGGATGTTCTCATCGTGTGCATCTATACCCCTTTTAGTACACCCCATGATTCTATTTGCCTTGGCAACTGCTGCCCAACACTGGCTGCTACAATTAAGTTTACTGTCCACTAAGATTACCATGTCCTTCTCCATATCACTTTTACCCAGAGATTTTCCATTTTCACAAGTAATCATGGAATAGATTTTTTCCTTCCCATGTGCATAACCTTGCATTTATCCATGTTAAATTTCATCTGCCACTTCTCTGCCAAGGCCTTCTATTACAAAGTAATCTGTGTATCTTGATCATTATCCTTTATTGTGTTAATTACTTTACAGAGCTTGGTATCATCTGCAAAGATTGATATTCTACTTTGCAATCCTTCTGAAAGGTCATTAATAAATATATTAAAAAGAATAGGGCCCAATACTGACCTCTGTGGTACCCCACAAGTTACAGGGATCCAATCTGATTATGTACCATTAATCACCACCCTTTGTTTTCTATAACTGAGACAGTTACTCACTGGCAAACCTTTTCCTCCATTCCAAGCATTATCATTGCATGGGACAACCTTTTATGTGGCACAGTATCAAATACTTCAGAAAAATACAGATTATGACATCCAATACCTCACCCCAACCCAGTCTAGAACTAACCTCCTCATAGAAGCTGATGAAATTAAACTTACTGACCTATACTTTCCAGGATTACTTTTTGACCTCCTTTTGAATATTGGCACCATATGTGCCAAATCTTTGGAACATACCTCATCATTATACAGTCCATAAATATTAAGAATAGGGGCCTATCTATCACATTACTTCATTCATTTACGGGGAAACGAGGGTGTATGTCATCAGGACCTGGGGATTTGTCTAGTTTAATCTTTTTAAGGCAGAGCTGCACTTCTTCCTGGGTTGGAGAAAATTAGCTTTCTCCTCATCGCTCTCTATAATACCTCCCTCAATACTTTTCAAAGGGTTAACATTTTCAGTTTTAATATTTTTACAATTTGTCTAGTTAAAGGTCTTGGGACTCATTTCATCATCCCTTCACAAAATAGATCATCTTTATATCAAATGTCTTTTAAAACAATTACAGAGGGATGTTTGTTTTAAGTACAAGATAGATGTATGTTGCGCAAACTTTTGTTTAATGGCACCTTATTTTCTTACACGATAACAAGCAGTACAGGTTCATCACATTTTAGAAGACTTTTTTTTTCTTAGGTGAATATAGTAACTAAAGTACCTTCTTTTTATACATAAGTCCTGTATCCCAACCATGGGCATAGCTACCATAGATCCAGAGGCTGAGAAGGCCTACTCAGGTGCAAGAATATGGTACCTTTTGCAGGGAATGACAAGTTGTTCAACCATTAAAAATAAATAAATGAGAAGATATTAGGGATGAACGAATTGATTCTAACGAAGGGGAATTCATTTAGAATTACAGGGAAAATTTGATTCTGAACGAAACTAAAGTTCATGGCGATTTGCGGAAACAAAGCTCAAATGGCCCTGAGCAAATGGCGTGACATGGGGCAGAGAACTATGGGAGGAAGAAAGGAACACCCTTAATGATATGTGCAGACATGCAGCCAATCAGCAGCCAGCCAGCTTCTGTGAGGTCACAGCCCTATAAATACGGACGCCATCTTAAATTCTGCCACTTCTCACTTTGTCTCCTATGCACAAGCATCTGGCTGTAGCAGCACTACATTGCACTCTGTGCAAAATACTTCCGATTATTGAGCTACTGGGGTGAAAGACCTTCACAAGTGTGTGTCATATACACACCTGTTCCAGCGTTTTTTTATTTTGGGATATTGTATTTATCCTCTGTTTGTGGGGTATTCTGAGTCAAATCCAGGGTGTCTATTTCTGCCCCATACATGCCTGAAATCCATCACGTTCATTCTGTAGGGTATTTTATTCTGTGCCCAAGGGTTAATTTATCCTCTTGTTTGTGAGGGAATTTGAGGCAAATACAGGGTGTGTATTTCTGCCCCATGCACGCCTGAAATCCATCAACTTCAGTCTGTGGGGGTATTTTAATCTGTGGCCAAGAGTTTATTTATCCAATTTTTGTGGGGAATTCTGTGTCAAATCTAGTGTTTGAGTATTTCTGTTCTACACACATCTCAATGCCAGCCAGTTCAGTCTTTTGGGATATTGCTATCTGTGGCAAACAATTATTTTTTTCACTTATTGTGGTGATTCTGTTAAACACTGATACATGTAGAGATCCCCCAAAAGATTGGAGAGGGTGTTGTCAGTAATTTTGCATTGACGTCACTAATCATTTTGCCCCTCCTTTGATCCTTCAGTTTCCCCTTTCAATCAGTCAATAATCCAGCATTGCT
Organism: Phyllomedusa bahiana; assembly: GCA_025379985.1. Classification (NCBI taxonomy): domain Eukaryota; kingdom Metazoa; phylum Chordata; class Amphibia; order Anura; family Hylidae; genus Phyllomedusa; species Phyllomedusa bahiana. The sequence continues at coordinate 89,584 of JAODAL010004641.1, forward strand.
AAAGCCAAAAAAACAGGAGTTGATACAAAATAAAATAAGTAAATGGAATATTTGCATGTCTTCTGTGTTTTGCATTCACTCCTGTTTTTGGCTACCTAAACATCAGACAATCCTGATGCAAACAAAGGACCATGTCATACTGGCCTTACGGCTTCTCCGAAGACACAATCAGTTGTGTTTGTCCTTTTCATTCCTTCTGACAGATTAAAAGAAGGGGAAAACCAAACATAGTGGCAACAGTATTAGGAAACCACAGGGTGGTTAAGTGAGAGAGTGGTCAGTTGGTGGCAGCAGCATGAGTAGGCCACAGAGTGGCACAATTACAGATTGTTGAGGTGGCAGCAGAATGAATAGGCCACAGATTGGCACAATTACACATTGTGGAGGTGGCGGCAGAAACAGCAGCATCAGGCAGGAGAGTGGCACAACGTCACAATTTTGAGGTGGTGGCAGCTAGGTGACACAATTAGGTGGCGGCAACAGCAGCATCAAGCCAGAGAGTTACATGGTAACATAGCCCAGAGGTGACAGCAGCAGCAGCAGCATGAGGAGACCTGAGTGGTGAGGTGTCAGCAGCATCAGAAGGCTACATAATGGCCCAGTGAAGAGTGGGAGGTGGGTGGCAATACCAGTCCCTGGTAAAGATGGTGAGTGGTAGACGTAGCAGCTGGCAACAGATATGTGGCATCAAGCATCAGGTGGATGGCAGCATCAGAATAGCAGCTGAGGCAGGTAGCCAGAAGAAACCAGGGTTCAGGGTCTGCTCCAGGTGCTTCTGCTGGTGGGTATCTTCCTCACTAGAGAGGCTGAAGAAAGCTGCTCATCAACAACTCCAGACTCAGGTTGCTGCTGATGGAGCTGGTACTGCTCCAACCCGCACATCACCCCACAGCAGCCGTGTCAGTGCTACATGAGCGCTCAGGAACCCACCGGTCAGACATGCGAGAGAAGGGACGATGGTGCAGATAGGCAGCTGCCAACTGATCCCTGGGATTCTCTATAGTATTTGAGTTTGTCCCCCTCTGGGCAGGTAAAAAAAAGGGCCCCCTTTTTTTTGCCCAGTGGGGGGGGAAAGACGGGGAGACCCTTAATAATCCCCCCCCGGAGGGTGATTTCGGGCTGTCATCCCCATGAAAAAACGCATGCAGCGACCCCATCTGCACATGCTCTGATTGACTCCTGCCTTCAGCTCCACGTAAAAATTGCCATGGTGTATCGGGTCATCTCCTTGTCTTCTTCATCACCCTTTAGCTCCTTCGGTGCTCATGCTCCTCCTCCTTGTCCCCTGGTAAAAAACACTCATTTCAATAAAAACCAACGATCCAGACTCAGGTTCTGCAGATGGAGCTGGATTGCTCCTAAACCCCCCCCCCCAAAGCACTTTGGCAGTGGTAATGCACTGGGGAATCCCCCGGGTCAGACTTTGAGAGGATGGACGAGGCGCAGATAGATCTCTCTATCATATCAATGGCTGCACTTTCTCCCCAACTCGGCAAGTCCGCTGCCTTGGGATCCCTTTTGACCCAATCTGGCCTTTCAAACTGCACATCCAAAACCCTTTCCCTTGCCTCCACCTGAAAATATCTCCCGAACCGCTCATTTCCCTTTACTTTGAAAGCATAAAAATAAAGCTTTTTCATGCTCTGTTTCTCACCCTAGAATTGCAAAATCCGTCTCTGTGGGCCCCCATTATACCTTCGCCCCCCTTTAAAGCCCTTAAAATCGCGCCCCTCTGATTCACCCCCTCTCCTCGTTACCCTCGCCTTCCCCCCTGCCAATCCTTTCACTGTCTGCCCTTTTTACCCCCCCGGACTCTGTGGTTGTGAGATTTTTTGCCCCGTCTCCATCCCCGAACAGACAGACTTTTTTCAGCTCTGTTCCAGGACATAAGCATGGGAAAGACATTTTTCATCCCGTTCCTGGGGGAAAAGACAAATAAGTGGCCTCCTGAAAGAGCCCGAGCAAACGGGAGGTTTACCATGAGCGCCACTGGCGCATCAAAAATTTCACAGTGGGGTTCCCTGTCCCCCTTTGGGTCAAAAAAAATCATTTAAAGGCCTTTCTCTGTTTATGATTTTTCTCTGTTTTTTCTCGTTTTTCTCTGTTTTATAAAATTTTTCTCTGTTTTACTCTGTTCATTTTTTCTCTTTTTCTGTTCGCCAAAAAGGGTGTTTTGGTGGTGTAGGAATGGCTGAAGTGCATGCAAAGTTTCTGGCCATTTTTAGAACGTCTTACAGACGGGTGGAAAAGTAGGAACCGTTTTTAAAAACCCGATTAAACACGTGCGCTATGCATGACGTTCTCTGAATGATGCAAAGTCCACCACTTGAAAAGGGAGGGACTGCAGTACCAACAACTTGGACAGGAGCCTGTCAATGCTGTCCTCCTCAATGGTCTTGTTGTACAGAGCCTGACCGCTCACAACATAACCCCCCATTCCACTCTCCTCATCACTACTTGCAAGAAGCGTTGTATGTCTGCCCCACCCCTTTGCCGCCCACTGTCCTCAAATAGTTGGTACTTGCTGTATAGTGGTGCAGAGTCCACAGCACATAGTAGTTCTCTGGCTGTGGGAACCAAACAGGACAGAGGCGGGTGGAGAACAGGTGAGGACCCCTGACCTGCTCCCGGGCAATGCCAACTAATGGTTGTGTCTGGCCGGGGTTGTCAGATGTCACACTGCCACACCATTAGCTCTGGCCTCATCGAGTGACTCCTCCTGTGACATCCGCTTACTTTGCTGCGACCTGTGCTTGCTCCAGGAACCTACTATTGCGTTCTTTGATGCTATAGTAGGATCTTGGCCCTCAGCTCGATTCTTTCTAGCTGACGCTGTCATTACGTTGTCAGGCTGTATTCCCACTTCAGTTGTTTGGTTTTGCCCCCGTAACTGCCCAGAGAAGTGAAGTGTGAAGCGATTCTAAGAGCGGCGGCTTTCATGTGCGTGTCATACTAAAACACAGCATTGTTTCAATAACAAACCACCCTCCATATGCATATTTGAGCATGGCACAATGTTCTACAACACCATACAGGCTCTCGGCAGCCAGGAAATAGCTGTTGTTTAACGCGATTTGCCACACATAAATTCCAGTCAAAACAATTTTTTGAGAAATTTGCTCATATCTAGAAGAGTGCAAATGTGAAAAAAATCCTAGAAGCTATAGGTACTGCAGTCAAATCAGCAGCCTTGGTGGAAAACTGCTGCATTTTTTTGTATCATGGATCTCATTGTTTAGTAATGATGCTTCAATGTTGCATCACAGATTGATGAGGTATGTTTTTTTTGTTATTTGATTACATTTGTAGCACTTCATTTAAAAAAAAAAAATTGGATATTCCTTTTAAAATGTATAAATAAAAAACACAATTCATAATTACAAAAGCATTAGTTCTCATCCATAAAAAGAACTGTACCACACACAGACAAATTCCAGATACATAGTCTCTCGTGTAATGGTTTTAGGTTCTTCTCCTTACTTGTTTAATTGGGATAACTTTTAGTAAGCCTGCTCTTCACATCCAGTTTCAGGCTCCCACTTCCAGTTACCATTGCTTACAAGGAGACGTTAAAAGTTAGTAAAAATCAAAACATAGCACAATAGTGAAAATACTATATTTGCATAATTCACATTTGTCATATCAGATTGTTTTCTTTTTTAGATGTGATGCTTTTAGCATTATTGCTGATGATATGCCAACTTTTGCATTGTTAATGACCACATTGATAAACACCTGTTATTCTATTTCTTTCTCCTAATAGTTCTGCTATTGTGCCAGGGGCTAAGATTACACAGGAGGAGGTCACCATGTTGTATCCAACTCAGCTGTGAGAAGTATTTAGGCCGCTTCTGGATCTCACATTACAGAGCTGAATTTTATTGATGCCAAAATGGCAAATCTGACGTTAGTTATACACTATTCGCAGGGAGACAAACTTTAAATAAAAAGTATGCTACCTTAAATAACTAGGGATTCCATGGTAAATGGAACACAAACAGAAAATAAAAATAGCATTGACACTTATGCTACCTCGATCAACAACTTAAAGGGGTTGTCTCACTACAAGGATTGCTTTTTATGTTAAAGATCTTGCAAAAACAAGTCACTTTGCAATATGTGTCCATTAACAGTGACCTACCTATTCCTATTCCTCTTGTATGGGTTGCATCAGCTCCTAAGTTCGCTATAGCTACAGACCTGTTCAATCTCTCCTTATAGGCTGCTAGCGCTGGTCGCTATAGCTACAAACATGCATATCGTCACTGCAGGCCAGTAATAACCAGTAGTAGCCGGTAAAGTCAGTAAACATAACCCTGAATTCAAAAATGAAACTGAGAAAACAAGCTGTACATGCAAATAACGTACATGATTACATCAGAAGATGTTTTTTCTTTAATATGCTTACATTCCTGACTGAACAACTGGTTTAACTGAGAAATTGGAGATACAGTATAGAATGCATAGAACACATTAGAGAAAGATCGCACTCGGAATTGTAGGATATTTCAAATAAGTAATTTTCATGTGGGACAGAATCCCTCTGCAAACAATAATTATATATAACCTTTGAATTAACTGGAATATTTTCTCAACCATCCAAAATTGACTAATAGTCATAATATATAAAGTTCATGGCAGCACCAACACACTTAATACAAATCTTCCTGCCAATGACAAAAAGAAAGGGCTTATGAGAAAGAGCCAAAAAGCTCACTAGCGCCATTTATTGGATGTAGTAATCCTCAATTTACATGTAACTTAGAAGAGTCTTGAAATGTGAAAAGGATTTAATTCATGCCAAATAGGTTCATCTACAGAAAGCTGTGTCTGGGTATTTGCATCTCTTCAGTGCAGAGTAGAATTTACTGGCTGGCTGGAGTGGTGAGTGTGGCTTAGAAGGGGGAAATATCTCTCCTTGGAGAGAGCCTTTAAGACAGTGGTGTGAGGATTTTTCATCTTTCACACCTCACTGGCATTTTTGCACAATGAAAGGGCTAATGGGAAAGAGCTAAAGAGCTCACTAGCGCCATCTATTGGATGTTATATGCAAAATAATGCCAGTGAGGTGTGAAAGGTGAAAAAATCCTAACACCACTGTCTTGGTGACTCTCCCCAAGAAGAGATATTTCCCCATTCTATGCCATTGACAATAAAAGGAACCCAACATGATTTCACACTGCCTGAACCAAGGCAGAATGGATAAAACACATACCATAACACAGCCTTTCCCCTGAAATGCTATAGTGTTCCAGAGAACATACACTTTGAGATTGTGCAAGCAACTATGGGAACTGCAGCAACTCAAGTAGAGGCATCTGATGGACTTTTCCACATAGTTCATCTTAACAGACTAGCCAGAGAGAGATCTGTCAGTGAAGTGAAACCAGGCAGGGAAAAGACAACTTTTAATTCCACCAATTGGGTTGGGGTGTTTTTATCTGTGCTTGGCTCAATTTCAAAGTAAACTTTTTTAAGGAAGGTTGTGGATATTTCATGCTTTTCGGGCAGAATAAAGCAGCTTGCAGATCCCTTTAAATATTTTCCAAAACAAGCAAAGAAAATACACTGAGCACTCCCAAGTGGACTAACATTATTGATTAATAAAACAGTGAGTGTACAATGCAATATACTCACCTTATTTAGCTGTGCTATTGCTGGAGGCACAACTCTCCATTTGGCCAAGTGCCAGATAACTGTTTCTCAGTTCCTCTGGAGGCCGATGCTTCCTAGTGCATTTTCATCTGCTCATCAGTGTGGACAAATAAGTGTATTTTTTGTATATCAAGTAATGCTACTTGGAGTTCGGTTGGACAACTGGACAAATTGGCAAGGTGTGAAGTGCTGATACTCTGTAGATTTATAATAACTCTTTATTTTAATTGTATCGAGCACCAGAGCTTCAGACCTTGCCAATTGGACCAGTTGGCTAGTCCAACCAGACCCTAAGAAGCATGTCTTGGTATACAGAAATTAATATTTTCCAAGCATTCACCTTTTTCCTCAGTCGATAAGTGACAGCTTTTAATTTAATAAAATACTTTATTTTAGCTAACATATTAATCTCTATATACTTCATAAAATGACTATATTGAACCAGTTGTAGATTACGTATAGAGAGAATGGTCAAGTGGGAGACCTAGTTACCTTAGCTGATACGTAGCACAGCATATTAATTAAACCTCACTGTCAAAAGTTCTATGTACTTATGTTAACCTAGCTATAACAGTATCATTCACGTAGCAATAGTTTTTCTTCCACAAGACAATACTTAAAACCAACTATGCCGGCATCTTGTCTAATCAGAGCAGTCAAAGGCTTTATCATCAACACAAAACAAGGTCGAATCAAGAGGCAAGCTTCTCTAGTCCAAATTTTGATTGTAAACAGTTGAGACATTTCTCAATTCAGTCAGATAGTTTTTGTCAGTTTATCATATAATAGTTTCAATGCATGTTAAATATTCCTTACAAATCTCATCACTTTTAAGGTCAAAATTGACAATTTACTGTATCCAATATTATGATTAACTCCAAAGCCACTGTTACTCTTTCCTTGTAAATTGTCTGGGTTGTGTGGGACATTCATAAAGTTCACATACCTTTACCACTGATCTCATTGCAACAGATGGTGCCCACTTACCCGATAAGAAAAATAAGGAAGTACATTATTGCAGATGGTTCATCCAGAATTTGAATATCCATTTTTAATCCATGAAATTGGTCTATATTATTCAACTGATATTTAATCCTTGCCTGGTATAAATATGAAAATTGATTTACCTTCACATCTCTTTCTTTTAGTGTGGAGTATTGTACTACCTTGATCAATTCATCTATCAAAAGTTAATATTTAGCATATAAATTCCCTTAGAAGCCCATTAAATACATGAGACAAACATTTTGTGCTGAAGCAGCCAAGGCATTACCAAAGACAGAAAAAAGAGTTATAGCTATTATTTTTAGACAAACTGAGGAATCAGATGCATTCCACAAGTCAGAGAAAAAGTTATAGAAATTCTTATGTATTTTTTCGTATGATAGATTACGTTGTTGGCGTTCACTGGGCTTGCTGTACTAAGTGGCTCCTGAATAAGTTGATTTAGGAGATCATAGTTTGTTTGTAACTGGTTTAATAAATGGAAAGATTGGGTAGAGATGGGTGAATTGATTCTAACGAAGTGGAATTCGTTTAGAATTTCAGGAAAACTTCGATTCTGCACGAAGTAGAAGTTTGGGGTGATAAGCGGGAACGAAGCGTGTTTTTAATTGCTAAAATGGCCGCAAGCACATAGCGTGACACGGGGCAGAGAAGTCTGGGAGGAAGGAAGGAGGACCCTCAATGACATGTGCAGAGATGAAGCCAATCAGAGATCGGCGGGATTCTGTGACATCACCGCACTATATGAGTCCGGACGCCATGCTCGCTCCTCATACTGCTCTCAATGTGCCGCTGGTGGAGCTGTTGCTGCAAAGATCTCACACAAAAGAAATTTGTTTTTAACAGCAATTTTTTTTTTTTGGGGGGGGGGGGGGATGTCACTGCTTTTATCAGAGACTGCTCCTCTCCCGTTATAATTTTGATTCAGTTTGTGGGGCATTGCAATTCAAGTCCAGGGTGGGTCTAATACTGCCCCATATACGTTTGATGCCATCTGGTCAGTTCTGGAGCACATTGAATATCTAAGGGTTATCTAAGCCTGTTTGTGCTTTTGTAGTCAGTAAAATACACAGCGTTTTTACACGCCACATACCAGTTAATATTTTCCTGGTGATTTCTGGAGCTCAATTTATATTCAAGGGGTAATTAAGAGTGATTGTGTTTTTATATTCAGTAAAATAAACAATGTTTTTAAACACCAAAGACAAGTAAGTTTTTCCTAGTGGTTTCTGTAGCATAATTTATATCCAAGGGTTATTTAAGAGTTTTTACACGCCACATACCAGTTAATTTTTTCCTGGTAATTTCTGGAGCGGAATTTATATTCAAGGGGTAATTAAGCGTGTTTGTGCTTTTATATTCAGTAAAATACACAGTGTTTCTAAACGCCAAGGACAAGTAAATTTGTCCTGTTGATTTCTGGAGCGCATTTTATATCCAAGGGTTACCCAAGCCTGTTAGTGGGTTCATTTGGAGTTAAATACAGGGTGTGTATTTATCATATACAGATATCTTCATTAAACATAGTCTGTAAATTTTTGAACAAACAGTATATCAGACAGAGAGGTGACAGGCTCTTCACATGCGAGTGGAAGTGGCACAAACATTCCTGGAGCAGGCACAGGTCACATCACAGAAAGGGGACGTCACAGCGGGGTCACTCGTTGAGGCCAGAACTGCCGATGTCATGTAGTGGTCATGTGTTGATCAGCAACCCAAAGCTTCTTAATTGGTTGAGTAGGTCATCAACTTCATCACAGATGTCATCTGACAACCCTAGCCAACAGTCGGTGGGTTCGTCAGATACAACTCTTAGTTGGCATGGCCCGGGAACAGGTCAGTGCCCCTCACTTGTCCTCAACCCGCCTCTGTCCCATTCAGGTCCCTCAGCCAGAAAACTAGAATGTGGTCTTTGCTCAGTGCCACCATACAGTGAGGACGAACAATTTGAGGACAGTCAGCAGCTACTTGGCAACGAAGAGGTGGAGCAGATATCCCCTGCTTCTTGCAGTATTGATGTGGAGAGTGGCATGGGAGGTTTATTGGCGAGCGGTCAGCCTCTGCCTACCAAGACCGTTGAGGAGGACAGCTGTGATGATCAAACACTCATGAAGTATAAACGTGGTGGTTTGAATCCAGTTTCTGCGTTACACCAGTTTGTTCAAATGCAGCGTATGGAACTTGAACTGAAGGAGACCATAACTACAGGGAATGTTTTAGGTGCTTATTTTGCATTCTGTGCCATTGTTGATTGAATTCAGTACAAAACTGTAATGGGACAGAACAAAAAAGATGCAAAAGCAAATGCTGTAAAACTGGCTTTGGATCAACTTCTTCAGTATGAAGAATGTGAATCGTATGTCCAACCTCCAGAAAGTAAAATACAAGTACTTCTGGAGGCCCTCCCCTGTTACCGGTGGAAAAAATTACATCCACATAGATTATAAGTGGTTTAAGAAAGCAAGTTGATAAACGTTCATTTGTTCATGAACAGATAACACAGGTGATAAAGGAAAAGTTTGCTGAACTTGTATCTAGGTGTCCAGATTTTGAAAGCTGTGGAAATTCTTTAGCTGCATTTGTAATGGAAAAGGCTCCTCACACAACCGCCTCCAAGACTATAAAATAAATAATAATAATAATAATAATCTTTAGAGCCTATAGAGAAAGCGTTTCCTTCAGCCTCGTCTGTCATATCCGTGTACCGTACCTCTTGCCTCCGTCCCTTGACCACGAACCACTGCCGCCTGTCCTGACCTTACCGCCTGTCCCCGACTCTGAGTTTGCCTTACGATTTTGTACCACGCTACACCTCGGCTGCCACCGCAAGCAAGTCACGTCAGGGGTAGCGATCTGATAGACTCCCCCCACAGCAAGTCCATCCCGCTTTGCGGCAGGCTCTGGTGAAAACCGAGACCTACTTAGAGTCCGCTCCCTGGCGTGGCTATTGTCATCGCTTGCGGTGGTCCAGTGGATCCACTACCACTGTCCGTGACAACTTGAAGCAGTAGAATGACGTTATTCATCCCATAGTCCTGGCGACTGACAAATAACGTGTCCGCATGAAAGGGCGTGAGCAAACGTCAGGTGTAGTGTTGAGCGATTATTATCGACAAAGTTGATATCGGCACGGTTTTTATGTTGACCAGATTTTTTCGATCACACGATACTTTAGGTTAAAATCTGCGCATAATCTATTAATATTGCGCCATTTTCAGCGCTTTCTGTCATTTTGGCGGCCAGCAAATCAGCTTACAGAATAGAGCAGGGTGAGCTGGGTGTGCGACGTCATGACTGGGATGTGTATAGTTGTGATTGGCTGGAAAAATCACATGACCTCGTTTTACATAGAACAGCCCTTCCTGTTCATGTTCAGTGTGTGTCTGTGTATCATAAGAGCAGGACGTGTGCTCGGTCTCTCTCAAAACAGCTCAGCGAAACTGTTCTATTTGTTCACACAGACATCTATGCTTTTAGCTGTGAACATTAGAACTTAGATTAAAGATTTGCAGTTTTTAGGAGCATCTAGCTCTGTACAGCCGCGGGGAGGGGCAATTTACACAATTTAATTACGTGTTTTTCACTTTGGCACAGTCCAGCTTTGTTCATAGAGCCACCTTGCACTTAAATTTGAATACAGCAATTTTGTAGTCACCGCAGGTGTATTGATTTGGTGCAAAAACCACGTTTATTATCCGTACACAATTTAATTACGTGTTTTTTCACTTTTGGCGCAGTCCAGCTTTGTTCATAGAGCCACCTTGCACTTTAAAATTTAAATACAGCAATTTGTAGTCACCGCAGGTGTATTGATAGGTGCAAAAACCACGTTTTATTATTCCGTAAACAATTTAATTACGTGTTTTTTCACTTTGGCGCAGTCCAGCTTTGTTCATTAGAGCCCCCCTTGCACTTAATTTGAATACAGCAATTTTGTAGTCACCCCAGGTGTATTGATTGGTGCAAAAACCACGTTTTATTATCGTACACCCAAATTTTAAATTTCGTGTTTTTCACTTTGGCGCAGTCCAGCTTTGTTCATAGAGCCACCTTGCACTTAAATTTAAATACAGCAATTTTGTAGTCACCGCAGGTGTATTGATAGGTGCAAAAACCACGTTTTATTATCCGTACACAATTTAATTACGTGTTTTTCACTTTGGCGCAGTCCAGCTTTGTTCAAGAGGGCCCCTTGCACTTAAATTTGAATACAGCATTTTGTAGTCACCGCAGGTGTATTTATAGGTGCAAAAAAAAGCCTTTTTATTATCTGTTTTACATTTCAAAAAAGGTGTTTTTTTTACTTTGGTGCGGCCCAGTTTTGTTCATAGAGCCACCTTGCACAAATTTGAATACAGCAATTTTGTAGTTACCGCAGGTGTATTTATAGGTGCAAAAAACGCCTTTTATTATCCGAATAGTTTTTAAATAGCTGTATTGCACGTGGTGCGGCCCTAGTTTTTTCAAATAGCCACATTTACGACCCAAATTTTGATTGAAAAATTTTCTAGCAACTGTTCTCGTTTTTCATTGCTGCAAAAAACACAATTTTTTCATCTGTTAACTTCTAAATGTTTTTTTGGGCTCGTTGAATCTCTTTTGGGCGCAGATAGCGCACTTGTATGAATTTTGTGAAAACTAAAATTTCCAGTCCACGGGGAATTTGTAAACCCCTGGGACTAAAGGGAAGAACCTTTTTGATTTTTCTTACGATTCTTCCCAGCCCGCATTTCAAGGAAAACACAAGAAACATTTCATTTCAAATCCATTGGGCTGTAGAAATAGAGGGTTTTAAAAGAATAGCTTGATTTGCCGTTTTTAATAAAATTTTCCCAAAAAATCTTCCAAACATTCTAAAATTTTTTACTTCTAAAACTTGGAGCAAATGCAGGTGTAAACAAACTAAGAGGGGGGGGGACAGGGGTGAGGTACAGAGAAGGTCTCTTCCAGTACTGGCGACAACACACAACCAGGGGATCGTTTGGTTGGGGAAAACCGTCGCCCTGTCATGCGGGCAGGGCCCTTTTATCTATAAGAACGCGTCCCCAAATCGTTCTTCGGGTAAGAACCTGCATCTACAGTCTTACCCCTCGTCCTCCCATCAGTCCACAAAGTCGTCATCACCTCACACCCGTCCAACATGAAGCGAAGGCGCCCAAATGCAACTCGTGTACTACCACTGTGGAAAATCCATTTCTGAAGACCTCTTTGATGAAAAAAATGGGTTGGGGTCAAAGGCTTTCCAAAATAAAGAGGCCAAAGGGGTGATTTTGTCTGCTCTACGCCCATTAGAGATCCATCAGAGGAGGAGAAGGAAGCGGCAATCGTCAAAATCCCGGGGGTGGGCAAGCCTTGCAGTGCCTCTTGCTTTGAGCCCCACCCCGGATGCAAATGTCGGCGACCAAGTCACCTGTTTTGATGATGATGATGACCATTGCGGACCCAATGTGGTCTTTTCAGCAGTTTTTTCTTGCGAGCCTTCATCAGGGATGGGGGGGAAAAATGATGGGGTAGTGCAATAGGGGCCCGCCTCTAAAAGGGGGGGGGCGGTCACAGAAGTCCGTTTTTGATTCCCCGCCACGGTCAGCGCAAACCCCGCCTTGTTTACGCCATCTAAAGGTCCAGGACCCCTCAAGCCGGGCCTTCTTTGAGCAAGCCTCTGATTCCCGACGATATCAAGCCCCTTTGCCAAAAACCCACAGAGAGGCAAGAATTTAGGTTTAACCCCCAACAACAGTCAGACACATGCGCGAATGCATGAGTTGAAAAGGGGCAACCTGGCCAAAAAAGGCCACCCCGAGCCGGGTTTTCAAACCACTGTCCCCCCCCTTCTCGGCCTCCCCTCCTCCCCACCCCCAAGCGTTCCCACTCCCCATGTCTCTCAAGTCTGACGGGGATCAGCCTCCGCTTCAGCCTCCCCCGTCGCCCGAGTACCACCGTCACCCCCAGAGCCCCTCCTTCCCCTTCACCTTCCACCATTTTGATGCCCTGCCGCCGTAAGGGGGCTAGTCTAGCACCCAGCCTTTGTCTTCCGGGTTTTGGGAGCAAAGAAACACTTTAAACCCCAAACCATCCAATCCCAAACCCCTAAAATGTCGACATTGCCAGGTTTTTGGCTTTGGAAAAATGTTTTTTTTCCATCTGGTGGACACAGTGTTTCCCCCACGCATGGCCCTTGCCTGCAATACCAGATGCCGAGCAGGCTTTCTTTGCCAGAAAAGCTCCCTGCCCGGCCCCAGCCACTGTCATCAAAAATTTTTCAAGCGCGTTGTCTTCATCTGTGTCGGGAAATGCCCATCTACCCCGACCATGGATAGTAAGCAGGGCCCAAAGGGCCCGCTATATCTCTGTGACAGCTCGCGGGGTGGATGTCTCTGGGTGACGGGCTCTCAGGCTGGCGCATGCCTTCAAACCCGCGGGGATGTGCGGGGTTTTTCCCCCCAAGGTTTTGGTGGAAACACGGGCCCAGAAAAAACCGGGCCCCGTTTGAAATGTATCATTTGGAAGTCCACACACAGGTCGGGAGCTGGGGACGGCTCTCCGCAACGGGACCGACGCTGGTGGGTGACAAGAACCTTGTGCCAGAAGGGGGTTGCGATAATGGCCCAAAATCTGCGGGCCGCCCTTAAACGGTAGGCTGGAGCACACCCCTTTCCCTGCAATGTCATAATTTTGTCGTAAAAAATTTCAAAAGCGTCCCCGGTCTGGACTGCCTGGGGGAAGGTCGAGGTCTGATTTTCGCATTTCCGCTTCGCACCCTGCTTCGTCCCCCCCTGGCTGCTTTGCAGCGTCAGCTCCCTCCCCGTCAACCGTTATTGTTGACGTGGCAACACGGGAATTCCACCCTCCACATCCCCAAGCGATTGTGGCACCCGCGAAATGCCATTATGCGTACAAGTGACACAGGGCCTACAAGCAGCGGGCGGCCCTCGGGGTGTTAACCAAAAGATGGAAGGTGAAAGAGCCTGCACCATCTTCCCAGTTTTTTGAAAACCACCAAAAGGGTCAATTGGAAAATCCCTTTCAGCGACATTGTGGTGATCTTAGTTCTGGAACGTCGTTGGAAAAACTTAAACATCGGGTCCCACCGCAACGGGGGGAACGGACACAGACGGACACGGACCCTTTCTCCCCTCAATCCCAAGGCCCAACAGTTTCACCAATTTTTATCGTCTTAAATTAGGCGGGGGTTTCGGGGCCCCAGGGCATGCAAGGGGGCGCATCAGCTCTCAGGGTCCTATTGGGGAAAGTCGGTTGTGTTGAGGCGGGGGAAAGTGGAGAGGGGGATGAGATATTCCTGGAGACCGCGTTACTGATTCCCTGCCTTGGAAAGAGATTGGCATGGTTTTGAGCGGAGAAGAAGATGAGGAAGATCAGTTTGCTAGGGGCCCCTCGCCCCAGAGGTTTGGAAATCAAGTCCATCTCTCACATGAGTGCTTGGATCCCCATTTCCCCCAACATGATCCTGCTTTAAAGGCATCAAAATGAAAAAATTTTAATGGGTGGCGACCTTCCCACCCCGGTACAAACAAAACCACATTTCCTTACACCCACCCAAATAGAGAGAAAAATGCAGGAATTGGGCTGGCTGTTTGATCAACTGGAGACATCTTTCGTCGCTTCACTTTTTTTCAAATGTACGGTGGAGCAACGTCGCAACGGATAGAGTAGAGTGCTAAGTACCGACGGCACAGCAGCAGCAGCGTTGTGGAAGAAGCCTAATGGGTGACCTCTGGCAATCTTTAATTACCACCTCACCAAGCATGCAATGCAGGGCACAAAAAAACACACAGAATGGCTTAAGATCATGGTGCACGACTATTGCTCTCAACAGCGATTTTTTTGGTATTACCGACCCCCAAACGACTTGTGGGTATCCAAAATGGATGAATGGCCCGAGCTCGCTCGCCACGCCCTAAGGTCTGTCCTGCCCAAAGCCAGCACAAATCGAGCGGACCTTCAGCACAGCTGGAGAGTCATTACAGACAAACGCATCTGGCTTTCCCCTGAAATGTTATCGTTTGATGTCATCAAGATAATCAGGCAGGATCTTGATGATGTTGTGGCCCCAAGCCGAGGCACCGATTAGTTGCCGGTCTACTTCACATTCCCCTTTAAACAGAAAGGACCTTTTGAAAAAAAAAATTAAAATGAAATTTCTTACTGCAATTTTTATTCCAGTTTTCCCCAAAAATTCATTTTGTGGTTTTTATGGAGCTGTAAAAGAATCAATTTAAAGGTTTCATGAAAAAAAACTACCATTTACCCCTTATATTTAGAATTTTTTCGCACGTCAATTTTTTGGGGTCATGGGCGTTTAATTTCGCTATAATCATGGCCTTTGGAACAGAAAGTGGGGTTCAAAAATTTGGGATTTTCCCTTCACAATTTTAACAGTGGCCCAAAAGGGCATGTTTTGAATTTTTGGGGGCATTTGCTTTGAAATACAGCATACACAGGGGCCATTTTAAAAAAATTTTGGTTTTTTAAACAACATTTGTTCTTAAATTTTCAAAGGGGGCCCAAAAGGGCATGTTTTAATTTTTCTGGGGATGTTGCTGAAAAAGCACTACACTAACAGGTCCATTTAAAAAAAAATTTGGTTTCTAACAGACATTTTTCTTTACAATTGTCAAGAGTGGGTCAAGGGGGGTTTTTAAATTTATGGGGCATGGGGCGTCAAAAACAGAGAGGTAAACATGTTAATGGACACATATTGCAAAAAACTTTTATTGCAAGTCTTTTCAAAGGGGCAATCCCCGTAGTGAGACAACCCATTAATACAATTTTTAAAAAAAGAATCAAAAAATGGTGGGATTACATCTTATTTTAAAAAAGTGATTTCTAGAATTAAAATATAAAAAACTTCAGACAAAAAAGTGTTTCAAAATTCCTCTGAATTTTAAAGGGGGGTACAGGAAAAACTTGACCAATGTAGGTTACTCAGGGACATGAGAAGGGCACGAAGAACAAAAAACAGTGGCAATTTCCTCCCCCCCCGTTAGTAAAACGAGAAAAAGAATGCCCAAAAAAGGGCACCCGGGGGAAAAGGAACCAACCCCCACAATTCCAGTAAGCTAAGGCCACCTCTACGGGGATGCAAGCGCTAAGGGGCTTGACTGTGTACTGAGGGAAGGGTGGGGATCTTACCTCACACTTCCGCTTCCGCACTCTCTTCGCAGACTGTTTTCTTGCTGCGTCATAAGGAATTTTTTTCCGTGTTAAATAGATGACGGCCCAGCCCCCGCCTCTAAACCCCACCCCCCTTAAATCCGGGTTGGGAATGAACCTCGTTTAAAATGACAGACTTAGCCCGGGGGTCTCACCGCACCCACTAAATTTTTGCCCCGGCAGCGAACCTTCGTGTTAAAAGATGACTGACAGCAGCAAGGTTTCACCTTAAGCAATCAGGAGAGCTTTTAAATTTTTCTAATAAAAAGATTTTGAAAAGGGGATTTCTGGAGGGTTTAAATATATAAAAAAGGGTCCAGATTGACACAAATTGCACAAATTTTAGCTTAAAATTTTTTGGGGGGTGAGTCCCCCCTATGGGGTCGCATCATTTATCTTCAGGGGAAATCTGCCCCAATCACTGAAGAAGGGTTTTGGGGGAAAAATTAAACCCTTAATTGATTGCGAATCACTCTCAGAAGCCAGGAGGGTAAATTCTTCTCAACTAAGAAGTGTTTTGGGGATTTTTCGGGGCCTTTTTTTATTATGTGTGTGCGAACGAAATTTAAACATCTACACTTAAAAAAAACCTTTAAAAACTCAGGGGGGGGGTTATTTTTTTTACACATTGAAAAAAAAAAAAATGAAATAAGTAAAAATATAAATCAAATTTCCCTAAATAAATTTTGTAAACAAATTCATTACCAAAAAATATACTAAAGACAGTCATGTACAAAATAGCATAGTCCATTTGTAACGTGGGTCAAACTGGGTACAGGACAGGTATAGTCATTCCAGTTCAACTAAAATGGTTTAAAAGACTAGTTTTTTTCCGGGCCTTTTTAATCTGGATCAGGGCAGGTTTTTAATGGTCATCGCGGTCCCCGACAGGTAATCAATGTCCAGTTCAACAAAAGGTGGTTGAAAGACTCCTTTTTCCCGCATTTTTAATCTGGGGTTGCAGGTTTGGGGCTCATGGTGGCCAGGACAGGGTTTGTCAATGCCTTAACTAAAATGGGGTTAAAGTCCTTTTTTTTCCCCGCCCTTTTTTTTCATTTCAGACAGGGTTTTAAAGGTCATACGCGGTCCGGGCAGGTATAGTCCCAAAGTCCAGTTCAATAAAAAGGGGTTGAACTCTCCTTTTTCCGGGGCTTTTTTATCTGTGGGCATGTAGATTAAGGTCATGCTGCGGCCGGGCAGGGATGTCAATGTGCATTCAACAAAAATGGTGGTTTTAAGTACACTGCCTTCTGGCACTTTTTAATTTGTGGGTCATGAAGGTTTAAGGGTCATGCTGTGGTACAGGACAGGAAATTTAATAGGGCTATTACTTTTTTTTTAGACTCTTTTGCCTAATTGTCTTGCCTCAGATGTAGCACGTATCCATTTTACTGTTGTGGATGTTAATTCCAGCTTCTCCTCCCCTTTTTGGGTGTAAGGCCATGTTCACATGGCTTAAAATGGGCAGTATTTCGGTCCGTAATTACGCGCCGAAGTGCGCAAATTACGGGCTGAAAACGGCCCAGTCATTACGGTAATCCACATTTTCTCATAGAGAACTGGGGATCACGTCTCCTCTCCCTGCTCGCGGAATACGCCGGGCGGGAGATAATTCCCCATTCCACTTTCAAAGCGGCGTATCCCGGCCGCTAGCAGTGATTCTCTATGGGCTGGCGAGGTGCCGGCCTCCCGCTCCCTCCGCCGCTCCCTCCCCGGCCACACGGCGTAACTGTGGGGCGTAATTACGCCCCGCAGTTAACCCGTGTGAACATAGCCTTAGAATGAAGGTGTGGTTCCTCTCCCATAGACTTTAATGGTCATCGGCGATTATCTATTATCGGATATCGGCATGATAATTGACGATATCGACTATCGATCCGATGACGATAGTTGACGCAATCACTCATCACTACTAATGACATGTATTGGAAAAAAGTCTTATATTTTCATCTACTACTATATTTTGTGTGTTTGTGTGGAGGTGATAGGTACTCTTTAACCCCTTACTGCCAGAGCCAGTTTTGGCCTCTCTGGCAGAGCCCCATTTTTGAAATCGGGTCATGTGTCATTTTAAAGTGAGAATAACTTTTGACAATTTAACCTATCCATGTGATTCCAAAGACTGTTTTCTCATGACACATTGTGCTTTAAGATAGTAGGAAATTTTGGTCCAAAAAATGCTTATTTATTTGTGAAAAATATCAAAGTGTCGTGAAAAATGTGAAAAATTTACCAATTTCAAACTTTCGAAATTTCTGCATGTAAGACAAAGTTATTCCACTCAAAATAGTTTATAACTAGCATCTACCATATGCCTGCTGTAGTTTGGCATCATTTTTTTAAATGTCTTTTTTTTTTTTTTTTTTACGACATTAGGGGGTTAGAAATTTAGTAGTAATTTTCAAATTTTAAAGAAAATTTTCAATATACATTTTTTATGGACCCGTCCCCGTTTTTAACGTGACTTTGATTGACATGTATGTTAGATACCCCCCTAAATGCCTCATCTAAGAAATTACACCCCCTTTAAAATATTCAAAAACCGCATTTAGGGAAATTTATTAACCCATTAGGTTTTTCACAGGAATTAAAGCAAAGTGGAAGTGAAATTTAAAAATTTTACTTTCTTTTGCAGATTTTCAATTTGTATACATTATTCACAAGAAACGTAAATGGATCAGGAATATGCAACTTAATATTGATTCCCCAGATTCTGCCGTTTTCAGAGATATCCCATATGTGGCCCAAGTGCATTATCTGGCTCAACCACAAGCCCCAGAATAGGAGGAGCACCTACTGGAATTTGTACATTTTTTATGTTTTACTGCTTTTACACAATAAAAAAACTTTTATTCAAAAAGGAAAACACGTTTTTGCATCGCCATAGTCTGAGAGCCATAACTTTTTTATTTTTCTGTGTACGGAGCTGTGTAGGGGCTTTTTTTTTGCCGGATGAGTTGACGTTTTTATTGTATCATTTTTGGGGGGACAAGACTTTTTGATCAGTTTTAAATCAGTTTTTTGGAAGGCAGGTTGAAGAAAATACTGCAATCCTATTAGTGTTTTTTATTTTTAACAGCGCTCACCATGCAGTATCCATGACCAGTTAGCTTTACTCTCTGGGTCGATACGATTACGGTGATACCCTATTTATATAAAGCCCGTGCAATCGCCAGGAAGTATGCATACGTCCATTTGCGGCAAGTCACTTCCCGATAGGGCGTTTGCATATGTCCAATGTCGGAAAAGGGTTAATAACGCTCCAGGGGGTCTTCAAGGTGAATCAATCATTTTCATAAGGAAGAATCTTTATGTTCCATTTCGAAAAGCCTACTAATCTAAATTTTCTGGATCTGTTATTTTAGATCTTACAATTGTACTTGAGTATTAGACCCCTTCCCAGGACACATTTTTAAGACTGAGGTGTCACTCTAGTTCTCTCTGTTAGAATGGAGGAATTCTTTTAATCCATTTTCTCTTGGCTGTTTAACTTTAAACATAATTTGGTAACTTAATTTTAACTCTGTCATTTTACAGAGGTAGTAGCACCTCTCAATTTTCAGTGAGGTTTAACATTTCTTCTATTTTAGTGGTGTTTTTCCGGTAATATTCCTCCAGCTTTTCTATTAGAGAGAGTTTTCATTCTGTCATGAGCGCCGTGTCTGAACACTACTGTTTGTGGTCTTTAACCCTGGTGACAAAGTACTTTATATTTGCTGTATGCACAAAACAGTAGGATATTTTGAACAAAGCTTTTTCAGAATGTATCTTTTTAAATGTCAAGTCTCATTCTGCCTACTGTATGGTGCCTCTATACTGCAACATATACCTGGATTATTCTCCTTTGAATGTAGTGCTGGAACAATGCCCACTTATTTTCTTTGATTCCATATGAATAGTAATATGACATCATATAACTTGTGTAATGGCTGAGAGTGGCGGGGCAGTGGAGAGGACAAAAGGAGTCGTAGTTATAAGTCATTACCAACAGTTGTTATGGCAGCTTCAACTCCAATCATACCTCTCATGCCCTGTTCTGGGACTAAAACAGTCAAAAGGGTGGGGGACCTGCAGTGAAGAGTAGATGGCAGTACTCTTACCCCCATGGGCACACTCCATGATGGTGGTGGTGCTCTCCTGCTGTATCGATGTTGTGGGGAGGCACCCATGATGTTGTGCAGGTGAAGCAGGAGGCAGACAAAGGGTGAACATTTGGAACAAGCATAGACTTGTTCCTTTTATTTACTGGCAAGATGTTGTACACAGAATTCCTTTCCTTCAGTTACTAACCATCCTTTCTCAACTTATGTCGCAGCTAGCAGCCAATAGAGTTCCCTTTTAAGTAGCTCATCACTGATCCAGATGCAGTTTTGGTACTGCAAGGATTATTCCATGGCAGGAGAACTGACATCCTCTAGCAACTTCTCGCTTTGACTACAAGGGGAATAGCAGAGCAACCACAAGAGATTAAATGGTGATGGGCCCGGCTAGAGGAAACAATCTGGGCACCACCCATCCCTTATTTGGATGCAGTCTTGGTACTGAAGGAGTTTCCCAAAGGGAGAACTGAATTTGTTTTAAAATTAAAATCTAGGGGGCCCAATCCCAGGGCAAATTTCGGGGAAAACCTTTCTGTTCGCAGGCAAGCGCGGGAAACTCATTTTTACACGGGTTGTTCTTGTCCCACCCCCTAGTGTTTCTGCCCAAAGAGTGCAAAGTAAGCGCAACTTTTTCCTTTAAATTTTTCTTCAGTCTTGTGGGGGAACCCCATGCCCAAGTAAATGGGTTTGGGGGCCCTTACCAGTCCCCGTCTGGAAAAGGCCCCCAGGTTTAAAAGGAAAAGTCTTTCCCTTCATCCCCCCTTGTGGTCTAAAAAAAGGGGCCCAAACCACGGGGCCTATTTATGTACTTTTTGAGATGCTTACTCCTACCACAGTATCCCTTTCAACTAGGTTACCATGACAATTTCTCTTCACCCCTGCCTCCTGGCTGCATAGCTGTTTCATTTACAGAAAGCAATAGTTTTAATCTTTTGGATGAGCATATCTCAAGTGGGAAATTTAAAAGTCATCACCAAAGACAGTGAAAAAATAGCATTTTTCAGGGCCCTTTTAAATTGGTTCAACAAAAAACACCCTATCAAAATACACAAATTAATTTACAAGCACAAAAATATGGTGGGTTGGGGAAAGAAACTTAAATGAGTTTTTAGGGCAAAATCTTTTTTTAGTATCCATTTGTTTGGTTTTTTTAAAAGCTTTAATTAGGAAATTTTCAAAGGGTTTTTAAACCCCCGTCGTCTTAGAATGCAATAAGTGCAATGCATGGCTGTTTTCATCAGTGCTACAGACTTTAAATGGAGTAATGGCTAAACATTTGCCCTCCACCTTATTTGACAGAGGTGTCACATAAAGAGTTTCAATACAAAATCTATAAATATGCCCCCTCCTACTATGGGCCATTTAAAATTATGGTGTCTTATGTGACAGGGGGTGTTTTGGTTGCACTCAAGCTCCAGAGCTTGGTATTAACTTGGTATTAACTTACTTCAGCACTCCCTATAGCTATGCCCCTGTTCACTGTATTACCTATGCAATAAAGCACTTGAGGAGCTTTGTTGTTATATGACAGTGTTTACTTGCTGACACTTGAGCACTTACCGGTAATTTGCATACAGCTAACTCAGCTAACTAATTTAGCTAACTTGATAAAATATTTTCTGTTGTCTGTTCGTTCTGCACGGTCAAACAAGTGGGAATAACTGAGACATGACTGAATGAGAACTATGACTGGACAGTTAATTTACAGGGTTACAGTCTATGTAGAAGAGATCATAAAAACCAGAAGGATGGAGGTATATGTCTTTATGTAAAATCCTTTCTGAAGCCAACACTATGGGAATGGAAGATGTACTCCTCAAACAAATAGATGAGGCAGCTAATCATAATGAGATTGTAATTATGGGTGACTTCAACTACACAGACATAAATTGGGAAACTGAAACCTGTGGATCTCATAAAGAAAACAGGTTTTTGTCTATAACTAAAGATGGGCGAATCGATTCTAATGAAGTGGAATTCGTTTAGAATTTCAGGAAAACTTCGGTTCTGCACGAAGGTGAAGTTTATGGTACTTTGCGGGAACAAATCGTCTTTTTTCTAAAATGATCATGAGCACATGGCGTGACATGGGGCAGAGAACTCTGTCAGGAAGAAAGGAACACCCTCAATGACATGTGCAGACATGAAACCAATCAGCAGCCAGCGGGCTTCTGTGACGTCACAGCCCTATAAATTCTCACACTTCTCACTGTGACTATTGTCAATAAGCATCTTGCTGCTGCTGCACTATATTGCACTCTTTACAAAACAAACTTGTTTTTTGAGCGACTGGTGTGAAAAACCTTCACAAGGGTGTGTCATGTACACACTTGTTCCTGAACTTGCGTTATTATCTTGTTTTAGTTAGTGGGGTACTCTCCCTAAAGTCCAGGTTGTGTGTTTTACAGCCCCATATATGCCTCAATTCCATCTGGTTCACTGTGTAGGGTATTTTAGACCCACGGGTTAATTTAGCCTCTTGTTTGTGGGGCAATTTGGCATAAAATACAGGGTGTGTGTACTTTTTTTGGCCCCATATACGCCTAAATTCCATCTGATTTTTTCTGTAGGGTATTTCATACCCAAGGGTTAATTTAGCCTCTTGTTTGTGAGGTAATTTGGAGTAAAATACAGGTTGTCTGTATTTTTGCTCCATATACGCCTCAATTCCATTTGGTTCACTGTGTAGGGTATTTTTTACCCAAGGGTTAATTTAGCCTCTTGTTTGTGGGGTAATTTGGAGTAAAATAAATGGTGTGTATTTTTTTGCCCCATATACGCCTGAATTCCATCTGTTTTTTTTTTTCTGTAGGGTATTTCATACCCACGGGTTAATTCAGCCTATTGTTTTTGGGGTAATTTGGAGTAAAATACAGGGTGTGCGTATTTTTACGCAATATTTGCCTCAATTCCATCTGGTTCACTGTGTATGGTATTTTATACGAAACGTTTAATTTAGTCTCTTGTTTGTGGGGTAATTTGGAGTAAAATACAGGGTATGTGTATTTTTTGCCCCATATACGCCTGAATTATCTCTGTTTTTTTCTGTAGGGTATGTCATACCCAAGGGTTAATTTATACTCTTGTTTGTGGCTTAATTTGGAGTCAAACACAGGGTATGTATTTATCATATACAGACATCTTTATTAAACAGAGTCTGTACATTTTTGATCAAACAGTATGATAGACAGAGAGGTGACAGGCCCTTCACATGTGAGTGGCAGTGACACAAACGTTCCTGGAGCAGGCACAGGTCGCAGCACAGTAAGGGGACGCTACCGCAGGGGTGACTTGGTGAGGCTAGAACTGCCGGTGTCATCTAGCGGCCGTGTGTTGACCAGCAACCCAAGGATTCTTGATTGGTTGACTAGGTCATCCACTTCCTCCCAGATGACATCTGACAACCCCAGCCAAAAGTCGGTGGGTCTGAACACAACCCTTAGTTGGCATGGCCCGGGAGCAGGTCAGCGGCCCTCACCTGTTCTCAACCTGCCTCTGTCCCGTTTGGTTCCCTCAGCCAGAGAACTCAGCCTGCTCACCTTCTCCACCATTTCCACTCCCCCTGCCCCCTCTGCCCCAAATCTACTTCTCCCCCGCAGAAACCTACAACACCTTAACCCTCTCACTCTATCTGACTCTCTTGCTCCCCTCTCTACCATCTTCTCATTTGCTGATCCAGAAGCAGCCACCACTTTCTACAACAACACAATCACTTGCACTCTTGACGTGGTCGCCCCTCTCACACACAACAGAACCCGCAAAATCAACAGACAACCCTGGCACACGGACTCCACCAAACAGCTGAGGTGAGCTTCCAGAATTGCCAAAAGCCGCTGGAAGAAAACCCGCTCCACTGAGGACTTCGCTTCATACAAACAATCACTACATACATTTAAATCCGCACTCACCGCCGCCAAACAGAATTACTTTCCCACTCTCATATTCTCTGTCCCACAACCCAAGACATGTTTTTAGCACCTTCAACTCACTCCTCCGTCCTCCAGCACCCCCTCCCCCATCTCTCCTCTAAGCAGATGACTTCACCACTCACTTCCTAAATAAGATCAATCTCATCAGACAAAGCTTCACCCTGCAGTCCCCTCCACCTATCTCTATTCCTGCAGAGATCCCACAGCCCACCTCTACACCTGCTCATCACTATTCTCCCCTAACTTGCTTCTCTACTGTCACTCAGGACAAGCTCTCCACTGTACTGTCCAAATCCAACCTCACTATCTGTTATCTTGACCACTGCCATCCCACCTCATCCCTGACATTAGCGCTGTTATCATCCCAGTTAGAGATGGGCGAATTGATTATAACGAAGTGGCATTCGTTTAGAATTTCAGGAAACCTTTTCTGGTGAAAGACGTTGAAGTTTGGGGTGATTCGAGGGAACGAAGTGTGTTTTTGATTATTAAAATGGCTGCGAGCACATGGCGTTACATGGGGCAAAGAAGTCTGAGAGGAAGAAAGGCGTAAGCCTACATGACATGTGCAGAGATGAAGCCAATCAGAGACCAGCGGGATTGTGTGACGTCACCGCACTATATAAGTCTGGGCGCCATGCTCGCTCCTCACACTCCCCTCACTGTACTGTGTAGGGAAGCTGCTCCTGCCGCCGCTGCTGCTTATGGTATCTCATACTAAAGAACTCACTTTTATACAGTGATTTTTGGGGGGTGTCACAGCTTGTCTCAGAGACTGCTTCTCTTACGTTCTAATTCTGATTTTGTGGGGTAATGGAACTGAAGTCCAGTGTGCGTCAATTCATCTGCATATACATTTTAATGCTATCTGCTCAGTTCTTGAGCACATTGAATATCTAAGGGTTATCTAAGCCTGTTCCTGTTGTATTCAGTTAAAGAAACAGCGTTTTTACAATCCAAATACCACTGAATTTTTGGTGGCTCATTTCTTTTGCGCAATTTAGATCCAGGGGTTAATTAAGCGTTGTTCTGCTGTTGTGGTCACTAAAAGAAACGTTCCTTTTCACCGTCCAAAAAAAATTTTTGGCTGTAGCATAATTATATCCGAAGGTTAATTACAAGTTTTTCTGTTGTTGTGTTTCGTAAAATAAACGCCGTTTTAACACGCTACAAAGCTGGTAATTGTTGGCAGCATATTTCTTTTGCACAATTTACATTGAAGGGTTAATTAAGTATTTTTCTGCAGTTGTACTAAGTAAAAGAAATGTTCTTTTTCACCACCAAAAAAGAAATTTTGCCTCCAGCATAATTCATATCCGAAGGTTAATTAAGCCTGTTTGTGCTTTTATATTCAGTAAAATACACAGTGTTTTTAAACGGCACATACAAGTAAATTTTTCGTGTCCATTTGTGGAGTGCAATTTATATCCAAGGGTTACCCAAGCTTGTTAGTGGGTTCATTTGGAGGCAAATACAAGGTGTGTATTTATGATATACGGATATCTTCATCAAACAGTGTCTGTACATTTTAGAACAAACAGTATGTCAGACAGAGAGTTGTCAGGCTCTTCACCTGCGAGTGGCAGTGGCACAAACATTCCTGGAACAGGCCCAGGTCGCAGAACAGCAAGGGGATGTCGCAGCAGGGGTCACTCGGTGAAGCCACAACTGCCGCTGTCATCTAGCGCCATGTGTTGTTCAGAAACCCAATGGTTCTTGATTGATTGATGGTCATTGTGCCACCGTCTGACCTCATGCTGCTGCTGTGGCTGCTGCCGTGCACTTCACACTGTGTCATTGTGCTACTCTTTGACCTCATACTGCCGCTGCCGTGACCTCCACTCTCTGTCATTGTGCCACTCTGTGGCCTACTACTGTTTTGCCACCTCCAGAATGTCATTGTGCCACTGTCTGACCTCATGCTGCTGCTGCCGTCACCTCCACTCTCTGTCATTGTGCCACTCTGTGGCCTACTACTGTTTTGCCATCTTCAGAATGTCATTGTGCCACTGCCTGACATCATGCTCCCTGCTGTGGTGCTGCTGTAACTACACACTCTGTCATTTGCCACTCTCTGATCTCATGCTGCGCGCTGCTGTTGAGCCTTCAACCCACACGTTCATTGTGCCACTCTCTGACCCCCATGCTGCTGTTTGGGGCGCCCCCCTTTGCCCTCCCATTTGGTTTTTGTGCACTTTTTTGACCTCATCTGCCGCTCCGTCCTCCACCTCTGTCATTGTCCCACTCTGGGGCCTACTACTTTTTGCCACCTCCACAATGTCTTTGTGCCACTCCTGACCTCATGCGCTGCTTGGCTGCTCCCGTGCCCTCCACACTGTTCATTGTGCCACTGTCTGACTCAGCTTTTTAGCCGTAACTCCACACTCTGTCATTGGCCCGTCTGACCTCATGCTCTGCTGTGCTGCTGCTGTACCTACACACCTGTCATTGTGCCATTTCTCTACCTCAGCTGCTGCTGCTGTTGACCCCGTCAACCCACACTGGTCATTGTCCACTCTCGACCTCATGCGCTGCTGTGGCGCTGCCGTGACCTCCACACTCTGTCATTGTGCCACTCTCTAAAACCTCACTGCTCTTCTGTTGATCCCCACAACTCCCCATTGTCATTGTCCCCACCGTCTGACCTCATGCTGCTGCTTGGCGCTGCCGGCACTTCACACGTGTCATTGTCCCACTTTTTGACCTCATGCTGCCGCTGCCGGCCCTCCACACTCTTTATTGTGCCACTGTCTACCTCATCGCTTGCGTGGCTGCTGCCAGACCTACACCTCTGTCTTTGGGTCCACTGTCTGACTCATGCTGCTGCCGCTGCTCCCCTTTCCCCCCAAACTGTGTCATGCCCCACTTTTTGTGGCCTACTACTGTTTTGCCACCCCAGAATGTCATTGGGCCACTCTCTAACTTCATGCTGCTGTATCTGGCCGGCCCCTCCACACTCGTCATTGTGCCACTGCTGACCTCAAGCGTCTGCGTTGATGCCGCAACTCCACACTGTGTCATTTTTCCATCCTACCTCATGAAGCGCGCTGTTGATGCCGTCAACTCCAACTGTGTCATTTGTTGCCACGCTGCCTCATTCTGCTGCTGCTGTTGACCCGTCAACTCCACACGGTCATTGTGCCACTCCTGCCCTATCTGCTGCGTTTGATGCCGTCAACTCCACACTGTTTTTTTGTGCCACTCCTGACCTCATGCGCTGCTGCTGTTGATCCGTCAACTCCCACGTGAATTGTGCCCTCTCTGACCTCATTCTGCTGCTGTGGCTCTCCCCGGCCCTTTCCCATTTTGTCATTGTGCCACTCTTTGACCTCAGCTGGCCGCGACAGCCCCCTCCACACTCGTTTTTTTGTGCCACTGAGACCTCATCTGCTGCTTGGCTGCGCCATGACCTACACTCTCGTCTTTTGTGCCACTTCTGACCTCATCGCTTCTGCGCTGCCTGCCCTCCACACCTCTTGTCCACCGTGGCCTACTATTTTTTTGCCCCCTCCAGAATGCCCCATTTTCCACTGTATGACCTAGCTGCTGCTGTGCTGCTGCCGTGCCCTCCCACTTGTCATTGTGCCACTGCTGACCTCATGCTGCTGCGTTGGTTTGCGCTGTGACCTACACACTCTTATTGTGCCACTCTCTACCTCTCTGTGCTCCTGTTGATGCCGCAACTCCACACTGGCAGGTCCTCTCTCACCTCATTCTGCTGCTGGGCGCGCCGTGCCCTCCACACTTGTCATTGGCCACCTTTGCCCTCATGCTGCCGCGCCGTGACCTCCACTCTCTTCATTGTCCCCACTCTGGGCCTAAACTTTTTTTTGCCACCTCCAAATGTCATTGTCCACGCCTGACCTCATCGCGCTGGGCTGCTGCAACCCCCTCCACACGTTCATTGTGCTACTTTTTGACCTCATACTGCCGCTGCCGGACCTCCACTCTCTGTCATTTGTGCCCTCTGGGCCACTACTGTTTTGCCACCCCCAAAATGCATTGTCCCACTGCCTGACCACAGCGCTGCGGGCTGCGCCGTCCCCTCCACACTGTGTCAATGGCCCTGTCGACCTCATGCTGTGCGCCCTCACCTCCACTCTCGTCATTGTGCCACCTGGGCCTACTACTTTTTTGCCATCTTCAAAATTCTTGTCCCACTGCCTGACACATGCTTCTCGTACTGCTGCTTTGCCCTACACACCTGTCATTGTGCCACCTCTAACCTCATTTGCTGCGCTACTTTTGATGCCGTCAACTCTACACTGGTCATTGTGCCACTCTCTGACCTCATGCTGCTGCTGGGGCTGCTGCCGTGCCCTCCACACTTTGTGTTTGTCCAAACCTCCTACTCTCTTGTTTCCTGTTAGCCGTCAACTCCCCACTGTGCCCATTGTCCCCCGCGCCCCTCATCTGCGCTGTGCGCTGCCGGCATTCACACTGTGTCTTTGGGGCCACTCTTTGACCTCATGCTGCGCGGGGCCCGTGCCCTCCACACTCGTTATTGTGCCACGTCTGCCCCTCATGCGCTGCTGGGGCTGCTGCCATGCCCTACACTCTCTGTCATTGTCCACTGCTGACCTCATGCTGCTGCCGCTGCTGCCGTGCCCCCCCAAAACTGTGTCATTGGCCACTCTGTGCCCTACTACTTTTTTTTGCCACCCCAGAATGTCATTGTCCCTTTTCAACTTCATGCGCCTGCTAGGGCTGCTGCCGTGCCCTCCACACCTGTCATTGTCCCACTGTCTGACCTAAAGCTGCTGCGCTGTTATGCCCAAACCCCACACGTTCATTTTTCCCACTCTCTGACCTCATAAAACGCTGCTGTTGATCCGTCAACTCCACATTTGTGTCATTGTGCCACTGTCTGACCTCATTCGGCCCCCTTTCGTTGATGCCGTCAACTTCCACACTGTGTCCTTTGTGCCACTCTCGGCCTCAATCTGCTCTGCTGTTTATCCCGCAACTCCACATTTTTCATTGTGCCACTCTCTGACCCATGCTGCGCTGCTGTTATGCCGTCAACTCCAACTGTGTAATTGTGCCACTCTCTGCCTCATTCTGCGCTGTGGCTGCTGCCGTACCTCCACACTTTGTCATTGTGCCCTCTTTGACCTCAGCTGCCCGCGCTGCCCCCCACCCTTTGTTATTGTGCCACTGTTGACCTCATGCTGCTTCTGGGGCTGCTGCAGACCTACCCCTCTGTCATTTTTCCACTTCTGACCCATGCTGCTTCTGCGCTGCCTGCCCTCCACACTCTGTCATTGGGGGCCCTCTGGGGCCCAAAACTACGTTTTTGCCACCCCAAATTCTTTTGTGCCACGTATGCCCACGCTGCTGTGGCTGCTCCCGGCCCCCACACCTGTCATTGTCCCACTCTGACCTCATGCTCTGTTGTGGCTGTGTGTGACCTACACACCCTGTCTTTTGTGCCACCTCTGACCTCACTGCAGCTGCTGCTGATGCCGTAAAATCCACACTGTTCAGTGTACCTCTCTCTGACCTCTTTCTGCGCTGGGGCGCTGCCTTGCCCTCCACACTGTGTCTTGTGCCACTCTTTACCTCATGCTGCCGTGCCGTTACTCCACTCTCGTCATTGTCCACTCTGGCCTACTACTGTTTTTGCCACCTCCAGAATGTCATTGTCCACTCCCTTTTACCTCATGCTGCTGCTGGCTGCTGCATGCCCTCCCCCTGGGTCTTTTGTGCACCTTTACCTCCTGCCGCTGCCGTGACCTCCACTCTCTGCATTGTCCCACTCTGTGGCCACTACTTTTTGCCACCCCAAATGCATTGTGCCACTGCCTGACCACATGCTGCTGCTGGGGCTGCTCCCGTCCCCTCCACACGTGTATTGTCCACGTCTGCCCCTCATCTGCTGCTGCCGCCACCTCCACCCCCTGTCATTGTGCCACTCTGTGGCCTACTACTTTTTTGGGGCCTCTTCAGAATGTCATTGTGCCACGCCTGACATCATGTTTCTGCTGTGACGCTGTTTTGACCTAAAAACACTCTGCATTGTCCCACTCTCTAACCTAAATGTTGCTGCTGCAACTGTTGATCCCGCAACCTCCACGGGTTCATTTCCCTCTCTGACCTCATCTGCGCTTGGCTGCTGCCGTGACCTCCAACTTTGTTTTTGTGCCACTCTCTGACCTTTATGCTTGCTGCGCTTTGATGCCGCAACCCCATACTGTCATTGGCCACTGTCTACCTCATGCTGCTGCTGTGGTCTGCCGGGGCCCCCACTTTGTGTCTTTGTGCCCACTCTGGACCCATGCGGGCCGCCCCCCGGGGGACCTCCACTCTCTGTCATTGGCCACACTGTGGCCTCCTTACTGATTTGCCACCTCCAAATGTCATTGTCACTGCCTGACCTCATGCGCTGCTGGGCGCTGCTGTGCCCTCCACACTTGTCATGTGCCACTGCTACCTCATCTGCTGCTGTGGCGCTCCCGTGCCCCCACACTGTGTCTTGTGCCACCTTTGACCCATGCTGCCGCTGCCGTGACCTCCAGTCTCTGTCATTGTGCCACTCGTCCCCTACTACTGTTTTGCCACCCCCAGAATTCATTGTGCCACTGCCTGACCCATGCTTCTGCTGTGCTGCTCCCCCGTGCCCTCCACACTGTGCTTTTTGTGCCATCCCCCTTGACCTCATGCGCTGCTGCTGTTGATGCCGTAACCCAACTGTTCATTGTCCACTGCCGACCTCAGCTCTGCTGTGGCTGCTGCCATGCCCCCACCTGTCATTGTGCCACTGCTGCCCTCATGCGCTGTTGCCGTCACCTCCACCCCTCTGTCTTGTCCCACCCCCTGTGGCCTACACTTTTTTTTGCCACCTGCAGAATGTCCTTGTGCCACTGTCTGACCCATGCGCTCTGTGGCTGCTGCCTGACCCCACACTCTTCATTGTGCCACTGTCTGACCTAAGCCTGCCGGGGGCCCTCCACACCTGCATTGTGCCACTCTGTGGCCTATTCCTTTTGTTCCCCCTCCAGCTCTTCATTGTCCCACTCTCTGACCTCATGCTGCGCGCGTTTGATGCCGTGAACCCCACGTGTCTTTTTTTTCACTCTCTGACCTCATGCTGCGCGGGGCTGCTCCCTACCTCCACACTCTCATTGGCCACGTCTACCTCATGCTGCTGCTGTGGCTGCTGCCGTGACCTATACACTCTGTCATTCGCCACTCTGTGGCCTACTCCTTTTTTGCCCCCTCCAAAAAGTCATTGTGCCACTCTCTGACCTTACTGCTGTGGCTCCCGCCGTCACCTCCACACATTGTCACTGATGTTGCCCCCCTGCCCCTCAGTTGTTTTTTTCCCACGTCGCTGCCATGACTTTATCAGGCTACATTCCCCGCTTCATTTTTTTGGTTTTTTGCTTTAATGCCCAGGAATTTTATAATGAACCCATTCTAAGAGCGGCGGAGCATTGCTTTATACTAAAACACACATTGTATGAAAAACCCCAAAACCCAAACTCCCTCTGCTATTTAAGCATGCACAACGTTCTACAGCCCCCCCTGCAGGCTCTGTGGCACCTGGAAATAGCTTTTTTTTTTAACGCATCGTCCCAAAGCAATTTAGAAACCCAACAAATTTTTTTCGGGAAAAATTCGGGGAAGCACCGAACGAATTTTTTGAGAAATTCGCCCTCTCTGATCCCAGCCCTCGCCCATCATTCATTCAAAACCCATCATTAACCTCTGGGACCCTTTCCCCTTTCCTCATTTAAAAATTCCCATCACAAACCCCTCCTTAAGAAAACCTCTCTTGACCCCCTTTTTCTGTCCAACTATCGCCCCCCCTCCATTTTTATTGCCTCTAAACTCCTCGAACAGCAGTCTATCTTCAACTTTCCTCTCCTCCCCCAAAATCTCTCCCTTTAAACCCCCTGCAAAACGGCTTTTCCACCCCACCCCCCTCCAAAACCGCCCTAACCAAAGTCCCAACCCACAACTGCCAAAGCCTCACCCATACTGCTTCCCTCCTAGACCTTCCCCCCCCCTTTGACACGTCGACCACTCACTTTCCCCCTACAATCCCCTTTTCCCCTCACGGACTTGGCCCTTTCCTGGATACCTTTGTACCACTGACGGCATTGACCCCTCTCACTCTCCCCACCACCCCCCTCCATCTGCCCCTGTTAGCGTCCCCCAGGGTCTTCCTGGACCCACTAAACCCTTTTTTATCTACACTCTTGGGCTTTGCCAACTAAACATTGCAAGGCTTTCAATACCACCCTTATGCTGATGATGCCCAACTCTACATCCCGGCCCCCGATATTTCCCCTCTACCTCCCATCATTGACTGTCTTTCGTCCAATCCTCCTTCTTCTCCCCACTCCCTGAACTAAACATGAGAAAAACGAAATTTTCATCTTTTTACCGTCCCACTCTACCCCTTTACCTGATCTTCTATCACAGTCAATGGGTTACACTCTCTCACCGACTCCACAAATCCCGCCTTGAGATAACCCTTTACTCCCCAAACTTTTCCTTCAAAAACCGCACATCCAAACCCTCACCTCTGCCTGCCGCCTCCAATTAAAAAATATCTCCTGTATCCGCTCATTCCTTAACTTCGAAAGCACAAAGATGCTTGTGCACGCCCTCGTCATCTAATGACTAAACTATTGCAACTAGAGATGGGCGAAACTCTCAAAAATTCGATTCGCCGACTTCACTGAATTTTCTGACCAAATTCGTTTCGTCCCAAAGTAATTTGGGTCGAAACGCGTTAAAAAACAGTTATTTCCTGGCTGCAGAGAGCATGTAGGGTGCTGTAGAACATCGGGCCATACATAAATATGCAGAGGGAGCTTGGTTTGGTCTTTATGCAATGCTGTGTTTTAGTATGACATGCACATGACTGCCGCCGCTCTTAGAATCACTTCATTCTAAAATTTTCTGGGCACTTACGGGAGCAAAACTGACCACAAAATTGAAGCGGGAATGCAGCCTGATAAAGTCATGGCAGCGCCAGCTGGAAAAAAACAAGCTGAGGGTTAAGATCCTACGACAGCGTCAAAGAACACAGTAGTAGGTTACTGGAGCCGCGACAGATCGCAGCACAGTAAGGGGACGATGGCAATAGCCACGCCAGGGAGCAGAATCTAATTAGGTCCCGGTTTTCACCAGAGCCGGCCGCAAAGCGGGATGGACTTGCTGCGGCGGGATTCTACCAGGTCGCTACCCCTGACGTGACTTGCTTGCGGTGGAAGCTGAGGTGTAGCGAGGTACAAAATTGTAAGGCAAACTCGGGGTCGGGGACAAGTGTAAGGTCAGGACAAACGGCAAGGATCCTGGTCAAGGGACGGAGGAAAGAGGTACGGTACATGGATGTGACAGACGAGGCTTATGGGAAACGCTTTCTCTGTAGGCCCTAAAGATCATTATTATTTATTTCATAGTCCCGGAGGCGGTGTTTACTTTCTGTAAGTTGGACATACGATTCAGATTCTTCATACTGTAGAAGCTCATCCAAAGGTAATTTTGCAGCATTTGCTTTTGCTTCCCATTCCAATTTTGTACTAAATTTCCTCACTAATGGCACCAAATGCAAAATAAGCACTTAAAACATTCTCTGTAGTTAGAGTCTCCTTCAGCTCAGGTTCCATATGCTGCATTTGAACAAATTGGTGTCATGCAGAAACTGGATTCAAACTACCATGTTTATACTTCATAATAAACTCCTTTTGAAATTTTTTAGGTATTAATGATGAAGCTGATGGAGGTAGAATTGCCTTGGCCAAAAATGGTCTCGGAACGTTAGCAAACTGACTATGGAGGATTACTCTATAGTATTTGAGTTTGTCCTCCCTCTCAGCAGCTTGAAAAAAGGCTCCCATTTTGGAATGGTTGCGAGGGTCCAAGAGGGTGGAGAGCCAGAAGTCATCGCTCTGACGGATGGTGACTATTCGGCTGTCAGTAGCCAGGCAAATCAGCATGCTGCGGGCCATGTGCACAAGTGACTCTAAGGGGCTCCCTGCCTCCATCTCCACTGTATACTGCCACGGTGCTTGGGGTGCTTGGGGGACAGTGGCACAATGACAGAGTGTGGAGGTCACGGCTGCAGCCACAGCAGCAGCATGAGGTCAGACAGTGGCACAATTAAATTCTGGGGGTAGCAAAAACAGGAGAAGGCAACAGAGTGGCACAATAACAGAGTGTGGAGGTCCTGGCAGGAGCCACAGCAGCAGTATGAGGTTAGACAGTGGCACAATGAAATTCTGGATGTGGCAAAAACAGGAGAAGGCAACAGAGTGGCACAAAGACAGAGTGTGGAGGTCACGGCAGCAGCCACAGCAGCAGCATGAGGTCAGACAGTGGCACAATGACAGAGTGTGGAGGTCACGGCAGCAGCCACAGCAGCAGCATGAGGTCAGACAGTGGCACAATGACATTCTGGAGGTGGCAAAAACAGGAGTAGGCCACAGAGTGGCACAATTACAGAGTGTGGAGGTCACGGCAGCAACAGCATGAGGTCAAAGAGTAGCACAATGACAGTGTGTGGAGATGACGGCATTAACAGCAGCAGCAGCATGAGGCCACAAAGTGGCACAATGAAAGAGTGTGAAGGTCACAGCAGCAGCAGCATGAGGTCATAGAGTAGCACCATGACAGGGTGTGGAGGTGACGGCTGCAGCGACAACCGCAGCAGCTGCATGAGGTCAGACAGTGGAACAATGACATTCTGGAAGTGGCAAAAACAGGAGTAGGCCACAGAGTGGCACAATGACAGAGTATGGAGGTCCCGGAAGCAGCCACAGCTGCAGAATGAGGTCAGACAGTGGCATAATGACAGAGTGTGGAGGTTCACGCAGCAGCCACAGCACAGCAATGAGGTCAGACAGTGGCACAATGACATTCTGGAGGTGGCAAAAACAGGAGTAGGCCACAGAGTGGCACAATAAGAGTGTGGAGGTCACGGCAGCAACAGCATGAGGTCATAGAGTGGCACAATGACAGTGTGTGGAGGTGACGGCCACAGCAACAACAGCAGCAGCATGAGGTCGTCGAGTGGC
Organism: Phyllomedusa bahiana; assembly: GCA_025379985.1. Lineage (NCBI taxonomy): Eukaryota > Metazoa > Chordata > Amphibia > Anura > Hylidae > Phyllomedusa > Phyllomedusa bahiana. Next base: position 124,474 of record JAODAL010004641.1, read on the forward strand.
ACAATGACACAGTGTGGAGGTCACGACACCAGCAACAGCAGCAGCAGAAGCATGAGGTCATAGAGTGGCACAATGACAGAGCGTGGAGGTGGGTGGCAATATCAGTCCCTGGTAAAGATGGTGGTAGGCAGATGGAGAAACTAGCAGCAGATGTGTGGCATTAGGCGGGTGGCGGCATCAGAATAGTGGCTGAGGCAGGTAGTTTGAACCCAGACTCATTTCTCAAAGTTTTGGGGAGGCGTCATGGCTGATGTAATCTGATGCCTAAGGCATTGGTGTGTGGAAATCCTGGCCGATCCACGCCTGATTCATCTTGACAAAGGTCAGTCGTTCCACACTTCCAGTGGACAAGCGGGTTCTCCTTGGGGTAACGATGGCCCCCTCCACACTGAACACCCGCTCTGATGCCACACTACTGGCCGGCAGGGCAGCTTTTCCACTGCAAACTCGGCAAGATGCGGCCACACATCCAGTTTGGCTGCCCAGTAGTCCAGTGGATCTTCTAACTGGGGTGGCAGAGTGCTGCCCAAGTAGGCCACCACCTGTTGGTTCAGGGTCTGCTCCAGGTCCTGCTGCTGCTGCTGCTGGCGACTGCCCTCCTCACTAGGCAGGTGAAGAAAGCTGCTCATCAGCAACTCCAGACTTAGGTTGCTGCTGATGGAGCTGGTACTGGTCCCAACCCCCCACCTTCCCACAGCAGCCGCAGCAGTGGTACGTGAACGCTGAGGAACCCCCCAGTCAGACCTGTCAGAGGATGCTGCACATAGGCAGCGGCCAACTGACTATGGAGGATTTCTCTATAGTATTTGAGTTTGCTGCTGATGAGTGTCCTCCTCACTAGGCGGGTGAAGGAAGCTGCTCATCAGCGACACCAGATTTAGGTTGCTGCTGATGGAGCAGGTACTGCTCCTACCCCCCTCCTTCCCACAGAAGCCGTAGAAGTGGTACGTGAGCGCTGTGGAACCCCCCCGCTCAGACCCATGAGAGGATGCTGCACATAGGCAGCGGCCAAGTGACTATGGAGGATATCTCTATAGTATTTGAGTTTGTCCTCCCTCTCAGCAGCTGGGAAAAAGGCTCCCATTTTGGACCGGTAGCGAGAGTTAAATAGGGTGGAGAGCCAGGTCATCCCTCTGGCGGATGGTGACTATTCGGCTGTCACTAGCCAGGCAAATCAGCATGCTGCAGGCCATCTGCACAAGTGACTCTGAGGGACTCCCTGCCACCATCTCCACTGTATACTGACACGGTGCTTGGGGGTCATCTGCCTCGTCTTCATCATCTCCATCTACCTCCTCCAGCTGCTCCTGCTCCTCCTCTCCTGTATCCTGGGTAGAAAAACCACTAATTTCACCAGACAATGCTTGTGCTCCAATGACCTCCTCCTCCTATTCCAGTTCAGTCCCCACAGGACTCATGTGGCTGCGAGATGTAGTCGCCACATCTCCAGTCCGCAGACAGATTTTTCAGGATTGGATGAGGTGCATGCACAGTTTCCTGCACATTTTCAGAATGTTCTGAAGATCGGTGGAAGACTTCAGGAACCTTTTCACAACCAGATTGAACACGTGCGCCATGCAGGGCGCATGGGTCAGCCCTCCTCAGTGCAGCGTGGACACAATGTTCCTCCCAATGTCTGTCACCATGGTTCCGATTTGCAGTTTGCGCGGAGAAAGCCACACATCAATTTCTTGCTGCATGACGCGGAGCAGTACCTCCCCTGTATGACTTCAATTGCCGAGGCAAGCCAGGTGTAGAACTGCGTGAAACCGCTGTGCCCTACACATGTGATATGATAGGCTGAGATGGTGGTAGTGGTGGAGGAGGAGGCGGACATTGGCGCAGGAGCAGAAGTTTGACAACATGGAGGAGAAAGCGGCGTCTCCTGTCCAAGTTGTTGGTGTGGCTGGGCAGGAAGCACATTCACCCAGTGGGCCATAAAGGACATGTACTTGCCCTGACCATAGTTACAGCTCCACATATCTGCGCTGCCGCGCACCTTAGAACAAGCCGATGAGCTCAAGGACTGGCCCACATTCTGTTCTACACATTTGTGAAGGGCTGGTAATTAGTGATGAGCGATTACGTTGACTATCGTCATCGGGTCGATAGTCGATATCGGCAATTATCAATAAGATATCCGACAGTCGATAATAGATTATCGCCGATGACCATTAAAGTCTATGGGAGAGGAACAACACCTTCATTCTTACACCCAAACAGGGATGGAGAAGCTGGAATTAACATCCACAACAGTCAAATGGATACGTGCTACATCTTAGGCAACACACTTAGGTTATAAAAGCCACAGAAAAAAACTCACAGACCATTCACTATCCCTGTCTTGCACCACAGCATGACTCTTAAACCTGCATGACCCACAAATTAAAAAGTGCCAGAAGGCAGTATGATTTGAACCATAATTTTACTTGAACTGGACATTGAATATCCCTGTCCTGGAACGCAGCATGAGCCCCAAACCTGCATGACCCCAGATTAAAAAGTGCCGGAAAAAGGAGTCTTTCAACCACCATTTTAGTTGAACTGGACATTAACTATATCTGTCCTGTACCGCAGTATGACCATTAAACCTGTCTGACCCACAGATTAAAAAGTGCTGGGAAAAGGAGTCTTTCAACCACCATTTTAGTTGAACTGGACATTGACTATACCTGTCCTGGACCGCAGTATGACCATTAAACCTGTCTGACCCCAAATTAAAAAGTGCCAGGAAAAAGGAGTCTTTGAACCACCATTTTAGTTGAACTGGACATTGACTATACCTGTCCTGGCCGCAGTATGACCATTAAACCTGTCTGACCCCCAAATTAAAAAGTGCCGGGAAAAGGAGTCTTTGAACCACCATTTTAGTTGAACTGGACATTGACTATACCTGTCCTGGGCCACAGCATGAGCCCCAAACCTGCATGACCCCCACATTTAAAAAGTGCCGGAAAAAGGAGTCTTTCAACCACCATTTTAGTTTCACTGGACATAGACTATACCTGTCCTGGGCCACAGCATGACCCCTAAACCTGTTTGACCCCCAAATTAAAAAGTGCCGGAAAAAGGAGTCTTTCAACCACCATTTTAGTTGAACTGGACATAGAATATACCTGTCCTGGGCCACAGCATGACCCCTAATCCTGTTTGACCCACAGATCACAAAGTGCCACTATGCTATTTTGTACGGTGACTCTCATTTAGGGCCACATGTATGAATCCCGCCGGGTCAGGGCGCACCTTTCCGCCAGTTTTCCGGCGGAATCTGCGCCTGATTTATGTCGTGGCCGGGGCGCGCTCATTCATAGCATGTAAAGTCCGCTGCGCCTCGCCAGGGGTTTAGGCGCAGTGCGGGGCCGAGGCGCAGTGCGGGGCTGCGCCTATGATTCGGCGCCGGAGGTAGTGCGGTCATACATGCGGGGAAAAGTCCGCCGCACCTGGCCAGTGTGTTAGGCGCAGTGCGGGGACTGAGGCGCAGTGCAGGGCTGCGCCTATGATTCGCCGCCGGAGGTAGCGCACTCATACATGCGGGGAAAAGTTCCCTGCGCCTCGTCAGTGTGTGTGGGGCAAGTGCGGGACATGGGCACAGTGCGGGACTTAGGCGCCGTGCGGGACTGTGCCGAAAAACAGTTCCGATGCGAGACAGGCTGGAACAGCGAGAAATCATTCCAGATGTCGGTGCGGAGTATGAATCAAAAATCGCCTTTATAAAGGCGTTCAACATTCTCAGGAAAAGAGCTGAAACCTAAAAAATAAAAAATACATAAAACAAAATCACTTTCCAATATCATAATTCAAGAATTAGGATATTGGAAAATTTGCCGGGAAATACAGTAATTCAAATTCCGAAAGCTATTCTGTTTGGGTTTGGGCATAAACCGGCCAATCAGAATAGGAGCGACAGTAAACCCATTCAAACCTATGGGGAAGTTTAGCCCAAATCAGAATCCACGGCAGGGATAGTTCAAAATACAGTAAAAATGCTGAAAAGATGTGATTGGCTGAGCTAGTGGGGCTCGGCTAGCTCAGAAATCAGAGCGCGAGCTACTTCTCCATTATAGTCTATGGGAGATGGGGGCAATGCAATCTCGGCTCTCAGCGCCGTGCGGCATGAAGTATTAATAAAAAATCATTTTTATTAAGTGTAAAACATTATCAGATAAAGAGCCAAACACTTATTTGCAAATAAAGCAGTTAAAAGCCCAAACAACGCGTTTGTCGCCGAGACCGGCGCTACATAGGGAATTGCAATAGAGAGAATTGCCGGGAAATTTTTCGGACTATAAGGCGCACCGGACTATAAGGCGCATTAACATTGAGCGCATTAACATTGAGCGCCGTTCATATATAAGGCGCACCGGACTATAAGGCGCACCGGACTATAAGGCGCGGCGCATTAAATGAAACAAAGTTCAGAGCGAAAGCCAAACTTTATTCAACACAAGCATCATAAGCATGTCTCTTAACAGGAGGCATTTTTCGGGTGTGGTATAAAAAATTTACAGTACGGTATTGAATGCACAGACAATGTTGAAACACAGATATTCTGCACACAGAGCTGTACGTATCACCGCCCGTAGTGACGCTTCTGACTATGGTAGTCGTATAGGCCATTCTTCATTTTTTCATGCGTATTGCCGCCGCGGACTGCAGCCGCAATACGGCCCGGGTTTACAAAGGTCCTGCCACTTATTGTGCCTTTTTTCGCGATGGAATCACCCGCTGTAAAGAATGGGTTGTAAATCCGGGCGAAATCGCGCCAGGGGCATTATTTGAAAACGATTTGCAAACGTTTTAAACTGATTTGGAACTTTTTTTAAATATTGTAATCTTTGCAAATCAGTTGAAAATCTTAAAAAATCAGTGTCACAAATTAGTGTAAATAGTTTAACAAAGCTGAAAACTGAAAGGAAAATTGATTCATATAAAAGGCCAGGACTTAAGGGCATTTTTCGATTTCTGAGAAAATTTAGGCTTTTATGTGCCCTTTTCCGAAAATACGGTAATTAAAATTGTTTAAGTATTTCGGTCGGCAAAGCCCCCAATCAAATAGGGCGACAAAGACCCATTTATTGTAGGGAAGTTTGGCCCAAATCAGAATAGGGCACAGTGGCCATTCTAACCAATGAAGCGTATTAACCAATCAGAATAGGAGCGACAAAGTCCCATTATATCCTATGGAGAAGTTTGGGAAAAACAAAATAAAAGGGCGGGACAGTTCAAAATACAGTAAAAAGACAGAAAAGGGTTTATTGGCGGGCTAGCGGTGGTTTGGATACCCCAGCCAATCAGAGTGCGAGCTTTTTTTTTTCCATTATAGTTATGGGAGATGGGCGCTTGAAATCTCGCTCTCGGCCGTGGGAATGAAGTATTAAAAAAAATCATTTTTATTAAATGTAAAACTTATCAGATAAAGATCAAAACCCTTCTTTAAAAATAAAAGCATTTAAAAACCCGAACAACGCGTTTGTCGCCGAGCCCGGGCCTACATGGGAAATTTGCAATAGAGAGAATCGCCGGGAAAACAGTAATTCAAATTTTTTAAGCTTTTCTCATTGGTGGGCATAACCACCCAATCAGAAAGGAGCAACAATGTCCCATTATAACTTGGGAAGAATTGCCAATCAAATAGGAGCGAAAATTTCCCCCATTATTCCAGGGAAAAATGACCAACATTTCCATGGGGGGGACGTTCAAAATACAAAAAAAGCAGAAACAGCTGATTGGTTGAAGCGGGGGGGGCTCGCCCGTTAGCCAATAAACGCGAGCTACTTTCTCATAGAGTTTTTGGGGAAAAAAGAAATTCTGGCCGCTTTGATTGGCTAAGTTAAAAGGGCGCCTTTATTTGGAAAAATGGGAGGCGAGCGCGCCCCCTATGGGTTTTCTAATGCAATCTGAAAAAAAAATGTAAGGGCCGAAATCAAATTATAAGACTACGAAGTTTCCGATGTGTATTAAAATAATAAAAAATAGGGGGTAACGAAAAAAAAAAAAATTAAATCAAAAAAAACATGTTTATTTCTTTTTTTCTTTATCAAGGATAATGTTGGGGGAAACAAAATAAAAAAATTAACATGATTTTATTGATTTAATTTTTTTTTTTTCGTTCCCCCCAATTTTTTTCATTTTATATACACATGGGGATAACTTCTGGTTTATTTTTGTTTTGGGCCCATGTACATTTATTTCAATTGCATTAGAAAACCCCATAGGAGCGGCTCGCTTCCCATTGGTCCAAATAACGGGCCTCTTTTAACTTCCCCCCAAAAAAGAGCGCGCTCAGAATTTTTTTTCCCCAAGAACTCTATGAGAAAGTAGCTGCGTCGATGGCAAAAGTGACGAACCCCCCGCCGCTTAAACCAATCAGCTAGTTCTGATTTTTACTGTATTTTAAACTGCCCCCTTTTGGAAATAGATTGGTAAATTTTTCCCATGGATAAAAGGGGGACATTGTCCTCCTATTCTGTTTGGTCAATTTTTCATAGGTTAAAATGGGACATTGTGACCTTTTCTGATTGGTGGTTTATGCCGCCCAATGAGAATAGCTTAAAAAATTTTAATTACTGTATTTCCCGGAAATTCTCTCTATTGCAATTCCCTATTCGCCCGGTCTCGGCACAAACGGTTGTTGGGGTTTTTAACTTTTATTTGTAAAAAAGGGTTTTCTGCTCTCTATCTGATAATGTTTTAGGCTATGTCTACACGCTTTAGAGAAAAAACGGGGCCCTTAAAGCCGTCAAAAGCCCCGGGCCCCCTTTCGTTTTTTCCCACCCCCCATCAAAAAGCATTGTATGGGAAAGACGTCGAGAAGAAGAAGCACCGGCGATTATACAACATTTTGTATAAAAGCCCCTGCGAAAAAAAGGGGGAAAGAAAAAAACGAGCTGTGTAGACAGCAATCGTCTTTTTTAATGCCGTCTTGGCACCCACTGACTTGTATTCCCGGGGCTTTTAAAAAAAGAAAAGCCCGGAACGATCGTAATCATGTGCTTTTTGGACTGCCTTACACTTAATAAAAATGATTTTTGATTTAAAACTTCATCCGCACGGGGCTGGCGCCCGGGTTTCAGAGCGCCCATCTCTCCATGACTATTGGGAGAATGCTCGCGCTCCCCGATTGGCTGGGATATACAAGCCCCCGCTACTCAGCCAAACACTTTTTTGTTTTTTTACTGTATTTTGAACTGTCCGCCCTTTGTTTTGATTTTTCCAAATTTTTCCATAGACTGAAAGGGTCTTCGTCGCTCCTATTCTGATTGGGCCCAGCTACCAAGCCCCCCCCCCCACTCAGCCAATCAGTTTTTCTGTCTTTTTACTGTATTTTTAATTATCCCCCCTGGATTTGATTTGCAATCCTTCCCCATGGTTTTAATGGTTCACGTCGCTCCTATTCTGATTTGGCCGGTTTTTTGCCGACCAATGGAATAGGTTCAGAATTTGAATTAGTATTTCCCGGCAAATTTTCAATATCCATTTTTTGATATTGCGCCGTTCTAGAGTTTAAAAGTGTTTTTTTTTTTTTTTATGTTTATTTTTACGTTCCTCTTTTTTGACAATGTTTTCCGCCCTTTTTAAAGGGGATTTTTCGGAAACATCTCCTGCTGCACGGGGGAGGCCGAGATTTCTGTCGCGATCTTCTATCTGCTTCCTCGATGTTTCCCACCGCTTCACTTCGCCTCTGCTGGGGATTTGACCAAAAAACCTGGTCTGCCCGTCGGAGCTGCCGAGGTGCATGCGCCTCGCTTTGCCGACTCCCCATTTTTTCCCTGCCTTGGAGTTTTTCGGCGCTCCGGTCCCGCCCCGGGGGCCTACCCCGGCCCCCACCCCGCCCATGCCCGCCCTTTATCGGGTACGCTGAAAAGTGGCGACACTGCGCCTAAACCCAATCCCCCCCTCCGAAGCGGGGGTTCGGGCGGGAGGCGAGTTACGCCAAAAACCGGCGAAAACCCCATCATACATGTCGCCCTTGTAAATTTTGGTAACTGACATTGTTTACAGAAATTATTTGGGGAAATTTTATTTATAGTTTTACTTATTACCTTTTTCTTTTTTTCAAGTGTGATAAAAATACAACATACACCCCTCCCGCAGTTTTTAAAAAGGGATTTTTTTCAGTGTAGATGTTTAATTTTGCCGCCACCCTAGAAAAAAAAATGTCCTAAACATCCAAAAAACACTTCTTAGTTGAAAGACATTTCCCTCCGGTTTTTAAGTGATTCAGCCCAATCAATTCAAGGTTTCATTTTTCCCCCAAAAAACCCTTCTTCATTATTAGGGACAAACTCCCTGGAGATCAAATTATGCGACCCCATATGATCCAGCCCAGAAAAAGTTAAGCCTCAAATTGTCAATTTTGTCCGCCCGGACCCCTTTTTTACATCTTAACCCCACAGAAATCACCTTTTTTAAAATTGATTTTTTAGAGAAAAATTTTAAGTCTCTGATTGCCCCCAAGGGGAGAGCCGTGCTGCCCTCAGCCATCGTTAACCCGGGGGGTCCAGCTGCCGGGGGGAGACTTACACCTATTGAAAACCCCCTTGAAAAGTATACGGATATAAAAATATTTTTTGGGACCCATCAATTCACCTGTGGGACTACTAAATTGCTGTATTCAAATTTAAATGCAAAGTAGCTATATCAACAAAGCTTTATGACCCAAAAGTGAAAAAAACCCTGTCAAATGTATACGGGTAAAAAATGGTATTTTTGGCCCCCATCAATTCACCGTGGTGACTATAAATTGCTGGTTTTTCAAATTTAATACAAAGTAGCTCTATGAACAAAGCTTGACTAAAACCCAAAAGGAAAAAAAACACCGTTGAAATGTATACGGGGTAATTTAAGGTATTTTTTGGGACCTATCAAATTACCTGTGGGGACTCAAAAATTTCGATTCAATTTAAGTGCAAGGTGCCCAAAGAACAAAGTGTTTTGGGGCCAAAAGGAAAAAAAAGTACTGAAATGTATTTGGGTAATAAAAGGGATTTTTCGCACCTTTCAATTCACCTGTGGTGACTACAAAATTGCTGTATTCACATTTAAGTGCAAGGTGCCTCAATGAACAAAGCTGTACTGCGCCAAAGTGAAAAAACGCGTATCTGTAATGTATTCGGATAATGAAAGGTATTTTTGGCACCTATCAACCTGTGCTGACAACAAAATTGCTGGGTTCTAATTTAACTGCAAGATGGCTATATCAACAAAGCTGGAATGGGCAAAATTGAAAAAGAACACCTATCTGAAATGTATACTGATAATAAAAGTGAAGTTTTGCACCTAACAAGGAGACCTGCAGTTACTAGAAAAGATGTGTATCCTAATATAAGTTCAGGCTGCCCAATATCCAGGAAATATTTCAATAGAAAACTGTTAATAATAAAGCTATTGCAGTGCAATGTCTACACTAAGTCTTGGTGAACTATATCCAGTTTTCTTTAAAGAGCTTGACTCTGTTCGATCGCGGGACCCCCACCCGTGACTTTACAGCGGTAGATGCTACTTTAAAATTCTCTACCTAACTAATAAAATCTTCAAATCTCTGATCTAACTAAGTTGTAAGGATCACAGCTTACAGTAGAGCTTTCTCTGTGAAGAAATAGAATAATTTTGCTGAGCTGTTTGGACACAGGCAGAGCGCACGTCCTACTGCTATAAGACGCTGACAGACACTGATCATGAACAGGAAGGGCTGTTCTATGTAAAACGAGGTCATGTGATTTTTTCAGCCAATCGCAAACCATACACATCCCAGTCAAAAACGTCGCATACACATCTCACCCTGCCTTTTCTGTAAGCTAATTTGCTGGCCGCCAAAATGACAGGAAGCACCGAAAATGGCGCAATATTAATAGATGATGCACAGATTTTAACTTAAATTATCACGTGATCCAAAAAATCCGATCAACATAAAAACTGTGCCGATTTCAACTTTGTCGATAATAATCGCTCAACACTACTGGTAATGCCTTTTGTAAAAGAAATTACAGCTTGGAACTCTCCACTTCGGCTCGGCACAAGCCATTAGTTCTATGAACGGTGCAGAGTCCACCATTTGGAAAGGAAGGGACTGCAGTACCAACAACTTGTCAGGAGCATGGTCAGCTTCTGCACATTAGGATGGTTGGACGCATACTGTTGTCTCTTTGGAATCGCCTCGTTGAATGACTGCTGGCGCCATGAGTAGCGAGGAGCAGGAGCATCTGGACCGGGATATGATGGCAAAGAGAAACAGCTCCCTTCTGGATGAAATGGCATGCGTGCCACTGGGCACTGCTGGTGCTGTTGCTGCGGCGGCAGGATGGACTACCACATCTGAGCCACGTTTCTCCCAGGCCACCGGATGGTGACGCTGCATGTGTAGATGCAGGGCTGTGGTGCCAATGATAGCTCCCTGGCCACGCTTCATTTTCTGCCCACAGATTCTACATATACCCATATTCGGCTCCTCCGGTGTCTTAGCAAAAAACTGCCACACCGCCGAGTAGCTGATTTTAGCGCCAACGCTCCGCACTGACCAGGGGCGTAACTAGAGAAGCCAGGGCCCCAAAGCAAACTTTTGGACGCCCCCCCCCCCACCTCGCCCACCTCCCTGACCACGACCATGTACTAGGACATGCTGTTAGATAATGTAGATAATACAAAGGGCAAATACCTCACCATATATCTCACCATCATACTGCTACCAATCACATCCCACTATACTAAGACCAGTATTACCAATAACGCTATTACATAAGGACCTGATTATACCTGATTATACCACCAGAACACGACCACAAATTACCACCACATAGTGACTGAATAATACCCTACACTATTACTGATCAGTCTACAAAGACCAATACTGTCTAATAATAATAATAATAATAATAATAATATATAATAATATAGTGACCATATAGTGGTAGACACCAGTGTACACAGGCTCTGCAGACTGTATATTTCCTCCATACAGTGACCATATAGTGGTAGACACCAGTGTACACAGCCTGTATATTACTATATATATATATTATATATATATATATATATATATATATATATATATATATATATTATATATATATATATGTGATTAAAGTGCAGTTACATCTTGTGACTCACAGGTGTTGTTTCTCTGACAAGTCGTTGACTTTCTCTTTTTTTCTGCATCCATCCAGACCATTATGATGACATCTCCCGACCCTTTGTCCTGCAGATTTAGACACAAATATCTTAGAATCCTGACTTTTCCAGCCCCTGCCCCCCTGGCTATATGGGGTCCATTTAGGCAGGCAGGGTTTAGATAGGATATATGGGGGCCCCAAATAGGAAAGGGTTTTTAGGTAGCAATAGAGTGCCCATATAGGCAGGCAGGGTTTGGAAAGCTATAGGGAGCCATACAGGTAGACAGGGGTTAGGTGGTTTTATAGGGGCCATATAGGTAGGGTTTAGGTAGCTAAAGGGGCTTCCATATAAGTAGACAGGCAGGCTTGTGGAGGTATACAGCAGGCTTGTGGGGGTATACAGCAGGCATGTGGGGGTATATGGCAGGCATGGGGGGGTGTAGAGGCAGGCATGTGGGGGGGTATAGGCAGGCATATGGAGGATATAGGCAGGCATATGGGGGGTATAGGCAGGCATATGGGGCGTATAGGCAGGCAGGCATATAGGGGGCTGTATGGGCAGGCATATGGGGGTATAGGCAGGCATAGGGGCGGTATAGGCAGGCATTTGGGGTGTATAGGCAGGCATATGGGGGGTATAGGCAGGCATATAGGGGTGTATAGGCAGGCATATGGGGTGTATAGGCAGGCAAAAGGGGTGTAAGGCAGGCAAAATGGGGGTATAATGCAGGCATATGGGGGTGTATAGGCAGGCATATGAGGGAGTATAGGCAGGCATATGGGGGTATAGGCAGGCATATGGGGGTAAAAGGGCAGGGAAATATGAGGGGATATAGGCAGGCATATGGGGGGTATAGGCAGGCAATTTTGGGGGTATAGGCAGGTATATGGGGGGTATAGGCAGGCATATGGGGGGGTATAGGCAGGCATATGGGGGTATAGGCAGGCATATGGGGGTATAGGCAGGCATATGGGGGTATAGGCAGGCCTATGAGGGGGTATAGGCAGGCATATGGGGGTATAGGCAGGCATATGGAGGTATAGGCAGGCATATGGGGTATAAGCGGGCATATGAGGGGTATAGACAGGCATATGGGGTTTATAGCAGGCATATGAGGGGTATAGCAGGCATATGGGGGGGTATAGGCAGGCATATGGGGTGTATAGGCAGGCATATGGGGGAAATAGGCAGGCATATGGGGGATATATAGGCAGGCATATAGGGGGCTGTATAGACAGGCATATGGGGTATAGGCAGGCATATGAGGGGGTATAGGCAGGCATATGGGGGGTGGTTAAAGGCAGGCAAAATGGGGGTATAGGCAGGCATATGGGGGTATAGGAAGGCATAAGGGGTAGGTAAAAATAAGAAAACACTTACTCACCTGGGGTTTCCCCACCAGCTCCCACGATGCGCCGTCGCGCTCCTTCTTGCTCTCCCTGCAGCCTCTGCACTCAGCGCGGGCGGCGCGGTGATGTGACGTCACCGCGCGCACCCACGTGACCACAGAGTGCCGGCAGGGGAAGTAGCAGAGTGGAGCGATCGGCACTCCGTACTGCTAGCTCCAGCCAGCACTGCCTCTGAACGCTCGGGCCGGGGGGCCCGAGCTTTCAGAGGGAGAATGCGCCGGGCCCCGCAGCTCCCCGCCGCAGTGAGCTGTTAAGTTCACTGCCGGCGGGCCCAGGAGCGGCATTACCGGGGTAGCGGACACGGTAGCAGCTGCCCCGGGGCCCCCCTAAGCGCAGGGGCCCCGTAGCAACTGCTACCCCTGCTACCCCGATAGTTACGCCCCTGGCTACCTCCGCTGCCTCGCTGAGCCCCTGTGCCGCTATTTTCTTGGCCATGCGAAGCAGATTTTCTACCCCGTGGCCATTTGGCTCCCGACCTCGCACTGCTGCTACCCTGCTGACTCACATACACACTACCGACTTGCTGGCTGCACCGCTGCCTGACGCGCAAGCTGACGCCTTCTTCTCCTGATGATGATGAAGCCCTTGCTTCACTCGGCTCCCAAGTGCGGTCGGCTACATCATCATCGATTATTGTTGGATCTTAACTGTGGTCCTCCTCAACGGTCTTGGTATGCAGAGACTGACTCCACACAACATGACCTCCCATGCCACTCTCCACATCCATACTTTGCCACCTCCTGCAAGAAGCAGGGGATATCGGCCCAAATTCTTAGCTAGGTAGAAGAGTATTCACCCTCAGATGATTATATCAGTGGGTGGATAAAGAGCTGAAAACAAAAGCGCAGATGAATTCTATGACAATATTAAAATCAACCTTGGAGATTGTACGGTGCTCACCTGTTGCGGCTGTACAAATTGACGGTACAGCACGCATATACGTATTGTGGCACTTTTCCTTTGGTTGTTATCCAAGCGAGGAAGCAGCTCCGGAACGATCCCGCCTAGGATTGCACGTAGGACGACAGGGATGAGAGATATGGGAGATAACTAGAGACAGGTTACTGCAGTTAGTTGTAATGGGATCGCTATACTAGAGCGCTAGAAAAGTAAAGGACAAGTAAAATCGCTGTTCTTGTCTGGATTTTTATTGTGCAAACATAACGCGTTTCGCTGACATACACATCAGCTTCCTCAGATGTAACACTTGTAACAATATAGCCAGTTTATATACCATTCAAATCAGAGGGAGGCTGAATGAAAAGCAATTAACACATCAAACGAGGCTGAATGGGGAAAAGTAAACAAAAGAAAACGAGACTAAATGAAAAGAAAAAAAAAAAACGTGTGGAAATGACAGGTCTCAATGAGTGAAGGTAAATCACTATGATATGGGACGCGAAATGTCAATGAATGGGAGTTAAAATAATATGCAATTAAGCAGAATACATAGCATGAATAAAAATGCGTAATATTATAAAAATATAACGTAAAATACACGTATAGTTTGACAAAATATAACATATACTAATATATATATATATATATATATATATATATATATATATATATATATATATATATAAAATATACTAACGAATATAAAAATACTAACCCATAAAAACGGGAGGCGATGTGAAAAGGGGCAAGGATAAAACTGTATATGCGATATAAAAAAAGGGAAAGGGGCCGGACACATAGATAAATATAAATATATATATTTATACATAACAGAGTGTATAAGTACTTGTGTGAAAATATATAATGTGTAAAAAAATATACTAAATATAATACAATAATATAAAGGTTAAAAAAACTAATCTTAGGTATCCCAGAATTTTTTTAAAAGTTTATTTAATAATGGACCCGTGTATTTCATTTAAACCGTGAGGTCTGAGTGTATTCAGTTTATACATCCAGTAAGCCTCACGGTACCCCAGTTGTTTCGTACAGTCGGGGTGAGACTCAAGGATATGTTCTATGGGTTGTATGCTGAAGTTGGGCTCCTCATCACTGTGGAATTCCGCTAGATGTCGCGGAATACTGTAAACCATACGTTTATGCTTGATGTCATAACGATGGTTTACTAGTCTGCGGGATAATTTTGTAGTGGTCTTACCCACATATTGGGAGCCACAGTGGCAGGTGATAAGATACACGACATGTGTGCTGGCACAGGTGAGATGATCTTTCATTTTAAATTTTTCTCCCGTGGAATTAGAAGAGAAATGGTCACTGTTTACTATAATGGAACAGCACTTGCAACAATGATGGTTGCATGCCGAGGATCCAGATGTTGCAGATGTGGTATTCTCTTTAGTTTTAGGAATCTCTTTATGTTGTCTCAAACGGGAGGGTGCCAGGATGTTTTTCAAAGTTTTGGTCTTTCTATAAATAAATTGTGGTCTATCTGGGATAATTCCCTTTAGTATGGGATCTCTTAGCAAGAGGCTCCAATGTTTATTAATTATATCTTGCTCTTCCCTGTATTGGGAGTTGTGCGTGGTGGTAAAACAGAGGTTAAAATCAGCTTTTTTTTTTTTGCTCTTAAATTCCAGATGTTGCTCCTGGGTAAGGGTCGCGGCTTTTTCTATTGCTCGCTTTAATAGATTGGCTGGGTAACCTTTTTTTAAGAATTTATTTTTGATGTCTCAGCTTGTGTATTGAACACTTTGGTATCAGTACAGTTTTTTCGAATGCGGCGGTATTGTCCGTAAGGGATATTCCTTATCCACTTACGTTGATGGTTTGATTTAAACGGCAAATAGCTATTCGAGTCTGTAGCTTTGAAGAAGGTTTTAGGCATTATTTGATTGTTCTCTATATACAAATGTAAGTCGAGAAAAGTTAATTCACTGCGGCTTGAGGTAGCTGTGAATTGTATACCCCAGTGATGTCTATTGAGAAGATCAACAAAATTGTTGAAGGAATCTATGGATCCCTCCCAAATATACAATAAGTCATCAATATATCTTTTGTAGTACCTAATATGTTTAACGTATGGACTATTATTGATGAATTTGGCTTCAAAGGACCCCATAAAGAGGTTAGCGATAGTGGGTGCGACCCTGGTCCCCATGGCAGTGCCTAATTGCTGGTGATAATGCGTATTTTCATACTTAAAATAATTATTTTTTAAAATAAGTTCCAGTCCTTCAATTAAAAACTGTTTAAAAGTGGAAGAAAAAATGGGCTCTGTATCTAAAAATTATTTTATAATGTTTATACCCAAGGAATGTTTAATGTTTGAATTGAGAGCCGTCACATCAAGACTAGCCAGAATATATTGTTCATTCCATTGTGTACCGACCAAATCTCTGAGTACCGTATCAGAGTCTTTGAGGATACTCGGCAATTTTTCAACTAATTGCTTTTTATTGGGTGTCCAAAAAATGGGAGAGATTAATAGTGTTGACCCTATACCTGTGATTATAGGTTGGGCCCGGAGGATTTTCTATGCTTTTATGCACTTTCGGCAGATGGTAGAAAAAAGGTGTAGTAGTTTCTTTAGTTATTAGAAAAATAGATTCCTCTTTAGATATAATGCCCTGGTCAAAATTATGTTTTATAAATTGGGCATATATAGTTTTTAGATCATCATATACTGTAGGTTCTACTTTTTCATAGTATACCTCGTCATCTAGAATGCGATGTGCTTCTTTATTATACTCTTGGTAGTTTTGAATTACTACCGCTCCACCCTTGTCGGCGTTTCTTATCACAATTTCCTGATTTTTTGTGAGTGATGTAAGAGCCTGTTGTTCTCTTTTGGTTAAATTAGGTTTTTTGGAAGTTTTTTTGTAATTTTCCTGAGATCGTTTGTAACTAAATCAATAAAAACGGGAATATAATTGCTTTGTGAAAAGATAGGGTAAAAAGTAGATTTATTTTTTACGGAGGATCCTATCCGCCCTAAGGATAGGGTATCTTGAGAGGTCTCTGAATTTTTTCGATTTTTATTTTTTAAAAATCTCTTTAAGGTTAATTTTCTGGCAAATTTTTGGACATCGTGAAACACAACAAAGTCGTCCACTTCGTTATCAGGGCTAAAACCATGACCCTTCCTTAGTATTTTTTCCTCAGATTTTTTAAAACAATAATTAGATAAATTGAATTTTTTTTTTAATTTTAATGTGTTCGTACATTTTACTTTGTGTAATAATTTCTTCCGTGCTCGTTTTAAAAGTTTGTATCGATTTTGGTAATTTTTCCTGCTTGGAGCTCCCCTAGCTCCCCTGGTAGTAATTTGCGTTTTCTGTCTGGTGTGTATGTATGTACTTGGGTGTCTGGTGAAAGTAGTGTTTTGAGTTGTTCTTCTATTGTATTGTATACGTGAATCCTTGGGTGTGATCCTAAAAAAGACTCGCCCCCTTGTGCAGATGTGATTTCTGTTACTAAATTGTTTGGGTGAACGGTATTGGTCTCTATATTGTTAGGATCACCTTGGGTGAGATCTATGATGTCTGTTGTAGGCGTAATACTGGATGGAAACAAAGGTTTAACTGTAGTGTTGAATATACTAGGGAGAATGGTAGTAGGAGGTATAATAGAATCGATGGGTGGAGAACAAGTGATTCCACTCGGGGGAATTTGTGAAGAGTATTGTGCCAGTAATAGGGAAGGAGCTATTGGACCCACACTGGACTTCAATTACAATGCCCCACAAACTGAATCAAAATTATAAGGGAGGAGGAGCAGTCTCTTATAAAAGCAGTGACACCCACCCAAAAATCGCTGTTCAAAACAAATTTCTTTTGTGTGAGATCTATGCAGCAGCTGCAGCACGGCACAACGAGAGGAGTGTGAGGAGCGAGCATGGCGTCCGAACTTATATAGTTGAGGTGACGTCACAGAATCACGCCGGTCTCTGATTGTCTTCATCTCTGCACATGTTATTGAGGGTTTTCCTTTCTTCCTCCCAGAGTTCTTGTCCCATGTAACGCCATGTGTTGTGGCCATTTTATCAATTAAAAATACGCTTCGTTCCCGCAAATTACCCCTAACTTCTATTTCGTGCAGAATCAAAGTTTTCCTGAAATTCTAAATGAATTCCACTTCGTTAGAATCAATTCGCCCATCTCTAATTGCAACATCCTTCTCTGTGGCCTCCCATCTAACACCCTCGCTCCCCTCCAATCCATCCTTATCTCTGCCGCCCATCTGATTCACCTCTCTCCTCGACACTCTTCTGCCTCTCCTCTCTTCCAATCCCTTCACTGGCTTCCCATTGCCCAACAAATCCAGTTCAAGTTAGTAACCTTGACCTACAAGGCTCTCCATAACCTCTCTCCTCCATACATCTCTGCCTTTGTCTCCAGATTTTTCCCCTCACGCAATCTCCGCTCCTCACAGGACCTTCTTCTCTGCTCTCTCGGTGTCAACTCCTCACATAACCGTCTCCAAGACTTCCTCTCGTGCTTCCTCCATACTCTGGAACTCACTGCCCCAACACCTCAGACTCTCCCCCAATCTCACCAGCCTCAAAAGCAACCTGAAAACCCATCTCTTCAGGATTGCCTATAACCAACAATAACCTTGCTGTCACTACACCCTCCACAAACATGTCCGCCCCTTACCTTCTGTCTCTTCCCACCTTCCTTGTAGAGTGTAAGCCTTCACGGGCAGGGACCTCTCTCCTTCTGTACCAGCTGTTAGTTATTAATTTGTCACCTTTGTACTTGTTTGACCTATGTTATGTATGAAACCCGAATGTACAGCACCCTGGAACCAAGGGCGCTCTAAAATAAATAATAATAATAATAATAATAATGTAGTCTGGGCTCAGCGCCACAATACTGCGAGGACAAACTCTTTGAGGACAGTCAGCAGCTACTTGGCAGCGAAGAGGTGGGGCAGACATCCGCTGATTCTTGCAGTAGGTGGAAAAGTTTTGATGTGGAGAGTGGCATGGGAGGTTATGTTGCAAGCAGTCAGGCTTTGCATACTGAGACAGTGACGGGTAAACACAAATCAATGACAATGTAGCCGATCACACTTGGGAGCCTGGTGAAGTAAAGGCTTCATCAACGTCGTCGGGAGAAGAAGGCTTCAACTTGCGCATCAGGCAGCGGCGAAGCCAACAAGTCGGTAGTGTGGCCGTGAGTCAACAGGGTGGCAGCAGTGTGAGGTTGGGAGCCAAAATGGCTACGGGGTAGACCACCCGCTTCGCATGTCCAAGAAAGAAGCAGCACAAGGGCTAACCGAGGCAACGGCGGTAGTACTCACTTAGTAAGGAGCGTTGGCGGTAAAATCACCTAATCGGTGGTGTGGCAGTTTCTTGCTAAGACACCAGAGGAGCTGAACATGTATATATGAAGAATCTGTGGGCAGAAAGTGAAGCATGGCCAGGGAGCTAATGTTGCCACCACGGCCCTGCGTCAACAGATGCAGTTTCACCATCCAGTGGCCTGGGAGAAATGTGTTTCAGATGTGGTGGTCCATTCCTCCGCAGAAACAGCAGCAGCACCTAGTGGGTGACACGCATGCCATTTCAGCCAGTCAAGGCTCCACCACCTCTGCCGAAGGGAACTGTTTGTCTTTCCCATCATCTACCGGTCCAGAAGCTCCTGCTCCTCGCCACTCATGGCGCCAGCAGTCGTTCACCGAGGCGATTGCCAAGAGACAGCAGTATGCGTCCAACCATCCTAAGGTGCAGAAGCTGACCGTGCTCCTGTCCAAGTTGTTGGTACTGCAGTCTCTCCCTCTCTGCACCGTTCAGAGAACTAATGGCTTGTGCCGGGCCGAGGTGGACAGTCCCAAGACATTATTTCTTTTCGAAATAGGCAGTATCTAAGTGATGCTCCATCATACCACATGTGCAGAGCACAGCGGTGTCACACAGTTTTCCTAGGCGAACGAAGTCACACAGGGGAGGAACTGCTCCGTGTCATGCAACACAAAATCAAAGTGTGGCTTTCTCTGCGACAACTGCAAATCAGAACCATGGCGCTGCTCCAAGGATTGCTGAGCCATGCGCCCTGCATGACGCATGTGTTCAATCTGGTTGCCAAAAGGTTCCTGAAGTTTTCCACCCATCGGCAAAACATTCTAAAAATGGCCAGAAAACTGTGCATGCACTTCATCCATTCCTACAACGCCAAGCCCACCCTCCTTGAGCTACAGAGGCAGAACGGCCTCCGCCAATGTAGGCTGATATGCAATGTTTCCACCCGTTGGAATTTCAGGGTCCATATATTAGACCGACTGTATGAACAGAGAAAGGCTATTAACGATTTTTTGATGATCCAAGCAGACAGGAGTTCTTCCCTGTGTAATTTTGATGTCAGCCAGTGGCAACTCATGCGTGACACCTGCCTTTTACTGAGGCCCTTTGAGGAGGCAACGGGACAGGACTACGGGATGAATAAAGTCATTCCACTGCTTCATATCCTGGAACAGATGCTGCAGAGGACTGCAGACGTGGCGACTACATCTCACGGCCACGTGAGTCGGGTAGGGCTGAACTGGAGGAGGAGGACATTGGAGCACAAGCAGTGTCTGGCGAAATGAGTGGTTTTTCTACCCAGGTGACAGGAGAGGAGGAGCAGGAGCAGCTGGAGGAGGTAGAGGGAGATGAGGAAGACAAGGCAGATGACCCAGACACACCGTGGCAGTATACAGTGGAGATGGAGGCAGGGAGTCCCTCAGAGTCACTTGTGCAGATGGCCCTCAGCTGCTGATTTGCCTGGCTAAGGACAGCCGAATAGTCACCATCCGGCAGAGGAAGGACTTCTGGCTCTCCACCCTCTTGGACCTCGCTACCGGTCCAAAATGGGATCCTTTTTTCCACCTGCTGAGAGGGAGGAGAAACTCAAGTACTATAGAGAAATCCTATGTAGTCAGTTGGCCGCTGCCTATCTGCGCCATCATCGATCTTCTGACAGATCTGACCCAGTGGTTCCTCTTTGCTCACGTACCACTGTCACGGCTGCAGTGGGGAGGTGGGGGGGGGGAGGATTACCAGCTCCATCTGCAGCAGCCTAAGTCTGGAGTCGTTGATGAGTAGCTTCCTTCACCCGCCTGGGTGAGGAAGTATACCAGCAGCAGCAGCGGGCAGGGCCTGGACAGGCCCCTGAACCAGCAGGGGGTGGCCTACTTGGACAGCTCTCTGCCACCCCACATTGAAGATCCGCTGGACTACTGGGCAGCCAAACTGGATGTGTGGCCGCAACTTGCCGAGTTTGCAGTGGAGATGCTGTCATGCCCGGCCAGTAGTGTGGCATCAGAGCGGGTGTTCATTGTTGCGGGGGCCATAGTTACCCCAAGAAGATCTTACTTGTCCACCCAAAATGTGGAGAGACTCACCTTTGTCAAGATGAATCAGGCGTGGATCAGCCAGGATTTCCACACAACAATGACTTATGTATCAGATTAGATCAGTCATGACGCCTCACCAAAACTTTGAGAAATGAGTCTGGATTCAAACTTCCTACCTCAGCTACTATTCTGATGCTGCCACCCGCCTGATGCCACACATCTTCTGCCAGCTGCTCCATCTGCCACCCACCATCTTTACCAGGGACTGGTATTGCCACCCACCTCCACACTGTGTCATTGTGCCAGTCTGTGGCCTACTCATGCTGCTGCCACCTCCACGTTGTGTCATTGTGCCACTCTGTTGCTTACTCATGTTGCTGCCACCTCCAGAATTTGTAATGGTACCACTCTCCGACCTCATGTTGCTGCTCCTGTTTCTGCTGCCACCTCCACACTGTGTCATTGCGCCACTCTGTGGCCTACTGATATTGCTGCCACCCTCACACTCTGTCATTCTGCCACTCTGTGGCCTACTGATGTTGCTGAAACATTCTCAACCTGACATTTCCCGCTCTGTGGTCTACTGATGAAGCTTCCCCCTCCACACTCTGTCATTGTGCCACTCTGTGGCCTACTGATATTGCTGCCACCTTCTCAAAATGTCATTGTGCCACTCTGTGGCCTACTGATGTTGCTGCCACCTTCTCAAAATGTCATTGTGCCACTCTGTGACCTACTGATGTTTCCGCCACCTTCTCAATCTGTCATTTGCCACTCTGTGGTCTAGTGATGTTGCTGCCACCTCCACACTCTGTCATTGTGCCACTCTGTGGCCTACTGATGTTGCTGCCACTTTGTCCACCTATCATTGTGCCCCTCTGTGGCCTACTGATGTTGCTGCCACCTTCTCAACCTGTCATTTTCAACTCTGTGGTCTAGTGATGTTGCTGCCACCTCCAGACTCTGTCATTGTGCCACTCTGTGGCCTACTCATGCTGCTGCCAACTGACCCCTGTCTCACTGGAACACCCTGTGGTTTCCTAATGCTGTTTCCACCCTCCACCACTCTATGACATTGCCACTATGTTTGGTTTTCCCCTTCTTTTAATGTTAAATGGAATGAAAAGGATCAGCATTTCTGATGATTAGGTAGCCAAAAGCAGGAGTGGATACAGAATACAGAAGACTTGCAAATATCCCATTTACTGGTCATCTCTGTTTTGGATCAACTCCTGTTTGTTTTTGGCTCTAGCAATGCTGATGGATTATTGACCGATTGAAAGCGGACACTAACAGATGAAAGGAAGGGCAAAATGATCAGTGACAGCAACGCAAAATCACTGCCGACACCCTCTCCACTCTTTTGGGAGAGAGGGTGAGGGCTCTATATCAGCGTTTAACAGAGTAGGTTCTGTCATAATCTGTGGAATCATCTGATGTTGGTGTATAAGGAGTGTGCTCTTTGATGCTATTGTAGGATCTTCTCCCTCAGCTCGGTTCTTTCTAGCTGGCGCTGACATTACCTTGTCAGGCTGTTTTCCCACTTCAGTTATTTTGTCAGTTTTTCCCTTGTAACTGCCCAAAGAAGTGAAGTGTGAAGCGATTCTAAGAGTGGTGGCTGTCATCTGCGTGTCATACTAAAACACAGCATTGTATCAAGACCAAATAATACTTCCGATGCATATTTGAGCATAGCACAATATTCAAACAACACCCAAAGGCTTTTTGCAGCTAGGAAATAGTTGTTTTTAACGCGATTCGCTGCAAATACATTTGGGTGAAAAAGAGTTTTTGCAAAAAATTCGGCAAACCTAGCGAATCAAATTTTTTGAGAAATTCGCCCTTGTCTATTATCTTTCCCAACTGGTGCAGAACTTGAATAGAGGAAATGCCTTTTTGGAATTAATATTGACTAACAAACCTGACAGAGTAACAAAGATTCAGGTTGAGGGGCACCCAATTTTAATCTCCTTAGAGAGGTCCAAAACAGCATTTAATGGGACAAGGTCTTCAAAAATAAAAGCACTGATAATGAATGGGAGATCTTTTAAAACATCTTAAGCACCCACGATGAGAGGTACATACCTTATGGAAATAAAGTGATTAGAAAAAGGAAAAACCCAATGTGGATCAACAGAGATGCAAAGAAGGAAATAAATAGTAAAAAGAAAGCATTTAAGCTACTTAAAAAGGAAGGCAGTGAAGAAGTATTAAAAATCTATAAGGAAAAAAGTAAGATATGGAAAATAATTATAAAGACAGCAAAGCTATAGACAGGCATATTGCCAAAGAGAGTAAAACTAACCCCAAAATATGTTTTCACTATATAGATAGTAAAAAGATTAAAACTGAAAATGTTGGGCCTTTGAAAAGTAGTGATGAAGGTATTGTAGATGTTGACGAGGAGAAAGACCTATTAAACAATTTTTACTTCACTGTGTTTATTGAGGAAAATAATCATCCTGTTGATGGGCAGAGGAATGAGGAATACTCCTTCCTGGATTAGACAAGAAACATTTAAGGTGAAGTGCAACTCCATCTTAAAGGGGTTGTCTCATTACGAAGATCATAGTTCAAAATGTGGGGACCAAAAATCTAAGGATGTACGTCCTTGGTTACTATTGTCAAAGTGCTACGGTTTTAGAGAACGGGCTGGTTTACATGTGCTTAGCAACGGTGTTTGTTTACTGGTCAGGGAAGCATTCTGTCCTGCCCAGATCGTGCACATGCAAAGGAAAGGCAGTGAAGAGGAGGGGCAGGGATGTGTGTATTGGCACGCATGGAGGAGAAGCAGTGAGAGGACATGCAGGGGGGTTGTGTGTATTGTATCCTCTTCACTGCCTCTTCTCCATCCCTGTGGCTGCCTATACACACATCCCTGTGGCTGCCAATACACCCTCCCCCGCTCTTCACTGCTTCTTGTCCCTGCATGTCGCTGCCAATACACACAACCCCCCCTGCATGTCCTCTCACTGCTTCTCCTCCATCCCTGCCAATACACACAACCCTGCCCCTCCTCTTCACTGCCTTTCCTTTGCATGTGCACGACCTGGGCAGGACAGAATGCTTCCCTGACCAGTAAACAAACACCATTGCTAAGCACATATAAACCAGTCCGTTCTCTAAAACCGTAGCACTTTGCCAATAGTAACCAAGGACGTACATCCTTAGATTTTTGGTCCCCACATTTTCAACTATAATCTTCATAGTGAGACAACCCCTTTAAGAAGATTAAAATAGACATAATCATCACGTCCTGATGGTATACACCCCTGTGTCCTAAGGAAACTAAACAATGTGATTTACAGGCCCCTATTCTTAATATTTATGCACTGTTTAATAACAGTTTATGTCCCAAAGGATTGGCGCATAGCAAATGTGGTGCCAATGTTCAAAACCTGTCACATAATCTCCAAAAAATTGGGAATCTCGCAAGAGAACAAAGAGTGACTTTTGATCACTATATTTACTATTTTGCCATAGGCAAACTTAAACTCTATCAGTTCTCTATCTATTAAACACTAAAACGTAACTTTTATTATATCTAACTCTTAACCTCTATACACACTATTTACAAAACCTGATCTCTATCCTCATCATTTAACCCTTTTTGCTTCTGAAAGAGGGAATAACTCCCTTTCTATCATCAAGTCTGGTGGAACCCCACCTATTAACAGGAGAGCCTTATATCTATAGCAACTTGTGAGGTCAGACTGTGGGAGGGAGGGAGGGAGGGAGGGAGGGCTAGCCATAGAGCCTACAGTATTATTAAAATGAGTATGAATATTACATGTGAAAGAGAAGTAGTTTATGAATATAGTCTTGAGACAATACTATACAATGCAGTGGAACATGTATTTAATGGGGCCTGCAGCTCTATTGGAATGAATATGCATATTACATACATAGGAGAAGAGCTTTATGGGAAGATAATATGACAGTGGTCTATTGTACAGTGGAGTTTATATTTCCATGAATATGCATATTAGATATTGAAGAGAAGGGGCTTATGGGAATTGACAAAGATGGCAGTGTGCTGTGTAATGTGATACCTAGTCTGCTTAGTTCATTCTAGGTGAGGCACGCAGTTGCAATAATATGAGAGAAGTGAGATGGAAGCCCATCACAGTCAGGGCTGAGGTGTTTGTTGGTGCAGTGCATTGGCACGGGCAGTACGGTAAGATGGGGCGCAAGCCTGTTATGGAGATGGCGAATTTGACTGAAGGTTGTTGGCTCATGAGAGCATGGTGGCAGCTTTAGCAGGACATGTTATGAGTGTGCGCGCGTGGAAGGGGGAGTGGGCTTTATGTGGATTCTCTGATGGCTAATTGGTGAGCACCTGAATGGGGTGTTTACCTAACATGATATAAAAGGAAGTGAGCTCAGACCACATGTGATCGGACCTCTAAGCCTTGATAAAGCCAGGTTAGATGGCGAAACATTTCGGCGAGGTCAGGCATGACGTTTTAAATTGTAATCTCTCACCTCTGTCTACAAGTGTCACCTGCTGCAGACGGTGTCACAAGGGGGCCTTATTTGTTCTGTGTCTATGAGAGTAGGGACGACTGCCCAAGTAGTTGGCTTGGGATCCCTTACTGAAGCTAGTACTTTGCTATAGATATAAGGCTCTCCTGTTAATAGGTGGGGTTCCACCAGACTTGATGATAGAAAGGGAGTTATTCCCTCTTTCAGAAGCAAAAAGGGTTAAATGATGAGGATAGAGATCAGGTTTTTAAATAGTGTGTATAGAGGTTAAGAGTTAGATATAATAAAAGTTACGTTTTAGTGTTTAATAGATAGAGAACTGATAGAGTTTAAGTTTGCCTATGGCAAAATAGTAAATATAATGTTCAAAACCGGCTCAGAAAGCGATACTGGAAACTATAGGCTGGTAAGTTTAACCTCTGTTGTAAGTAAAATGTCTGAAGGTTTTCCAAGAGATGCTATCCTGGAGTATCTCACTGAAATGGTTATATGAAGGACTGGTAATCTCAAACTGATCTCATCAGCTTCTATGAGAAGGTTAGTTCTAGACTGGATCGGGGTGAGGCTTTGGATGTTAATTCTCTAG
This sequence comes from Phyllomedusa bahiana, assembly GCA_025379985.1. NCBI lineage: Eukaryota > Metazoa > Chordata > Amphibia > Anura > Hylidae > Phyllomedusa > Phyllomedusa bahiana. The sequence goes on from JAODAL010004641.1 coordinate 150,319, forward strand.
ATTTTTCTAAAGCATTTGATACTGTGCCACATTAAAGATTGGTAAGTAAAATAAGAATGCTTGGACTGAGGGGAAATGTTTGCAAGTGGTTAAATAACTGGCTCAGTGATAGAAAACGGAAGGTGTTTTCTTATGGTACATACTCAGATTGAATCCCTGTTACTAGTGGGGTATCACAGAGATCAGTATTGGGTATCAGTATTCTCCTTAATGTATTCATTAATGACCTTACAGAAGGATTGCACAATAGAATATCAATCTTTGCAGATGATACTAAAGTCTTTAAAGTAATAATCACAGTAGAGGATAATGTTTTATTGCAAAGGGATCTGGATAGGTTGGAGGCATGGGTAGAGAAATGGCAGATGAGGTTTAACAAAGATAAATGCAAGGTTATGGACATGGGGTGGAAAAATCCATTCCATGATTACATGTTAAATGGAAAAACGCTGCAAAAAAGGGACATGGAGAAGAACTTGGGAATCCTGGTGGACAGTAAACGTAACCGTTAGCAGATAGTGTCAGACAGCAGCTGGCTTCTACCTCATGGGGGTTTTTGCTTTCCTCTGGATCAATACTATAACACAATAGGCTGAACTGGATGGACATCTGTCTTTTTTTGGCCTTACAAACTATGTAACTATCTGAGTGGACCAATCTGCACCATAATTGGTGAATCAGGCAGGTGAAGGTTTTAGACCAGATTTTAGCTTTCTAGGACCTACTGTTCTAGCCTTGTTCTCTGACACGGGGAAAAAAATAGAACACACCCATTTGACATTTGCAAAATAAATAAATAAATAAATAAATAAAAATTTGCTGAAAAAAATTGGCCAAACCAACCTGAACAAAATTTGTCACATAGGTAAATTAGGAATGTGGGGGATGCTGAAACCTGATCTAAAATCTCTCAAAGCCCTACCGTTCTTGACATTCACAAAAATGAAAATTCACTGTGAATACACTGTATTTATACTGAATTTGGCTATGAAGGACACTGCCAGTGAGAGAGGCACTGCATACTGTACCTCATATCTCTCTGTAATCTCTCTGTAATGCTAATGTACTTCTGCAACATCACAGGCAGGTAATTACACTACCTTCATATCTCCTTGTAATATGGTACTACTGTCATATGGCAGAGGTAGGAACCACATACCTTATACATGCCTGTAATGCTGTACTATAGATGTATCACAGCCAGAAAGGGAGACCACATATCTCATACCCCCTGAAGTACTGTATTATTGTACCATGACAGCCAGAAGTGGGCTCATATAAAATATACCAGTGCAAAGCTGGACAACTCTGCTAGTTATGTACATAGAAATAGAAAATGCCAGGGTATACAAAGACCCAATTGTAAATATGGCGAACAGCCATAACATTATAACATGTTATTTAGTAGCTCACTCTTTTGGAGTAGTCTGTGCCAGGACATACATAGCTGTTTTTTTTTTTTTTTTGTTTTGTTTTTTTTGCACAAGACCTTTAAAGATGTCTTGTGTTACCAAGATGTTAGCAACTTCTATAGATCCTATAAATTGCAAGATGGGACCTTCATGAATTTAAAGAGATTTCATGCAAAGGTTGCGATCATGGGAATTTGTGCCATTGCTCAGGGATATTCTTCAGTATATTCTTCCAGTACATTACTTTTAGCGTGGCAGGGTGTATTTTTCTGTCATTAGGGTATACAGCTGATTTTAAGGGTCTACAACAATGTGTAGGTAGGTGATACATGTCAAAGTCACATCTATCTGAATGCCAGGACCTAAGGTTTCCTAGCAGAAAATTGCCCAGAGAATCACACGGCCTCCGCCAACTTGCCTTCTTCCCATTGTGTATCCTGATTAATTAAATCACATGTACATGTACCATTTACATGATGTTAAGGAAATTGTGAACTAACAAATCAGGCACCTTTTCCACCATCTTTCACCTTCTTCTCCATGGGCAAGTTCTCATGCTCACATGCCTATTATAGTCACTTTCAGCCATGAACAGCACGGGCTACCCATATGCTGCAAGTTGTGATGCACTGTATGTTATGATTATTTTATTATATTACAGCCTGCATTAAATTTTAGCAATTTGTAATTAGATCAGGTGCCATTGCAGTAAAATATTTAACACCACAACCTGACATTGGTTTTAATCCCTTCCGGACAGAGTTTTGGACTAAAAGATGGAGCCCCAGTTTTTAAATCTGTCATATGTCAATTCATGTGGGAATAACTGATACTTTTACCTATCCTTTAAATTTTAGAGATTTTTCCCCTCCTGAAAAATTGTGACTATTTGTTGAGCATTTTTAAGACAAAGTTAAATCGGCAAGGGTTTTTTTAGGGTGATCAAAATTTTTCCAGATCATCGATAATTAAGGTTAAAATTTTGGCACACTATTTAAAACGCGCCTTTTTGGCCTTCCTTAATTTTTTGGGGGCCAGCAAATCAATTACAGAATAGAGCGGGGGGGATGTGTGTGCGACGTCATGACGGGTGGGGGATGGTTGCGATTGGGGGAAAATCACATACCCGTTTACATAGAACAGCGTTTCCTGTTCAGCCCCATGTCTCTCAGCGTCTCACAGGGGTAGGAGCTGCGTTCTGCCTGTTTCCAAACACTCAGCGAAATTGTCTATTTCTGCACAGAGAAACCCCTACTATTACTGTGATCTTTCCCCAAATTTTGTTAGATTAGGGATTTGAACATTTTTTTAGTTAGTAGAGAATTTTAAAGCAGAATCTACCACGTAAATTCACGGCGGTGGGAGCGGGGGGGGGGGCCCCCGCGGGGGAACACAGACAACTCCCAACTTTTAAAGAACACTGGGTAAAGTTCACCAAGACTTAGTGTAGAATTTAGGGAATATCTTTATTATTAACAGTTTGCTATTTAAATATTCCTGGGTATTGGGGAGCCCCGAACTTATATTGGATAAACATTTATTTTTAGAACGCAGGTCTCTTGTTAGCGCAAAACTCCCCTTTTATATCATAACATGTCAGATAGGTGTTCAATTTTACCCATTACACCTGTGACTGTTATATACCACCTTTCACTTAAATTTTCAAACCGCAATCTGTAGTCAGCACAGGTTTTTTGTTGCCCAAAAAAACCGTGTATCAACGAAAAAAATCAAATACGTGTTTTTTTACTTTTTTTCGCACCCCGCACTGTTCATTGACGCAGCATCTACGTAAATCTTAAAACAGCAAAATTTTT